>VXBX01002685.1:54218-96345 GCA_013400415.1 Scytalopus superciliaris | reverse complement strand
AAGAAATCCCAGGAAGAAATCAACCAATCAAAAAACTGTATCTGTTTTTTTGGCCTGTTCTGTTTCCTGCACTGGCTCATTGTATTATACAAAGCAGCAAAAGAAAAGGACAGGTCGTGGCAGCCCATCTTGTATTAACTTAATAAGCCTAAAAATTGCATCCTAAATCATGCCCTCTAAACTTGTTTACAGTAATTAAAATAAGGAAAAGAGTCATGGCACTGGAGCAGGAATGAAAGGTCAAAAGAAGACCCTGCAAACCTGCAGATGACACATGGATCTGCATCTTTAGGCTTTTCTGACTGATCAGCCCTGGCAGTTTCGCAGCCCCCTCACTCGCTCTGTGCTGGGAGGCCCCTTCAAAGCACCCACACTCAAACCATGCTGAGATCTGACTTTACACCTTACTGGAAAATCAGTGAGAGCCATTGTGAAACAAACACTGCAAGAGTCTGACATTGGACTCGATGACCCTTGTGGGTCCCTTCCAACATGTCATATTCTGTGACTGTGTGATTTCAGAGTTTCCATCTGCAGTGCTCAGGTTTGATTGGGACCACTCAAAATCGTGGGTTGATAACAACACTGAATTCCATTAGAGGGCCAAGACACAAACACAGATTTACTTCTTGAAGAAATACACTTCTGACCTTTACATGATTCCATATGGTATTATTACCACTTACTATATTAAAGATGCAAAAAGACTTCAGATATTATTGAATATTATTTACATATATTGTTTTTCCATAAAAATAATGTTTTTCCAATTTTTGGGCCAAGAAGTTCCTGATGGTTCACTAACAACTGCTGATTTTTTTTCTTACTTGTTGAATATTATTAAAATACTTTCTTAAATATTATTCTAAGAATAATTTTTTAACTGGGCATAAATCCATTTGCTGTGGTGGGCTTGCTTGCAGACTAGTCTGGAAAAAGCCACAATGAAGCACTCAACCAAGACCAGCCTACTCAGAAATTACTTTGTACAAACACCAAGGATCCAACAGAAACACAAGATGTTCAAAGCCTAATAAACACTTAATCTGGGGAGAAAGCCTAACTGCCTTTAGAATGAATTTTAGGAAAAAAAGGAAGATTTCAAGAGCACACAGATCAATTAGGTGTACATCTCCCACTGAAAAAAAATGAGCGTTTGGCAGATAATGTATTTATGAATCTGAATCTCTCCTACTAACTTCTTTCTCCCTGTTTTGGAAGGCAAGGAATCAGCAAAAAGGGCTGATCCATAGAGACCAGATTGCATATTCTAGTAGGAAAGCAAAAAAAGACATAGAGACTACTTCAAGAATGCAGGTGAACTAATGCAAACACACAAACCTAATTATCCCTGCAGCTCTGTGAAGAAAACAATGCCTGACTACCTAAAACAATGAATTAACTCACTGACATATATCAGTTTTATGAAACTTGTAGACAAGATATCTACTTTGTAAGCTAACAGATTTCAGTTTTATGCATTCTCTACTTCAACCCACTTCCCAATAGTCTGAAATAGTTGTCAATGTTAATTTCCGAGAATACTAAGTCATAATTACTCCTGTGCTTTGATGGAGAAAGTCAAAATTAGTGGAAATCTTTACTTAGGATGAGTCAAGAATGAAGCTTTCAGTCTTGATTCATACAATGAGTCACAAGTAATCTGGGGGGGAGGGCACAGTTTCAGTGAAAAGAAGAATTGGAAATATTACCTAGAAGCATACTCTGAGAAAAAGAAGGGCTAATATGCAAGATTATCAAGCAAACCTATTAAGCATAGAAGAAACACCAAAGTTGCATAATATGTATAAACAACTGAGAGCTTCACAGTATCTTCTCTCCAAAGAGGTACTGGCAGCCAATTATCTGCAGAAATACACTCCAGAGTTACTAGAAATGGCTGCAAACCTGAATCTGATTCAGTAAATGTTATTCCTATCATGGGCATGACTCATATCAGTCTTTTATCTCAATCATAATCCATGATTTCACCATTTGATAGAGTAACCAGTATCAATCAGAGTGAAGCTAGCTGTAAACATGGCAGTATTGTCCTGCTCTTTAATTCCCTCCATACTCACCAGAAACATTCCACTATGTACATCAATGTGACAACCACCTCTCCTATCTAAATGGGAACACAAACAGTACCTGATTTTACCATACTTAGGTGGGAGCATTGAACATACCAGCAATAAATGAAATACAGCTGGGCTCTATTATCCACTCTGAATCCTGTGTGTCCAGGAAGAAGCACTATTATTTTCTCTGTGCCATTCAACCAAAGTTCGGTGCAATATTCAAATGTTTGAGACAAATGAAAAACTGTTATTACTGACACAAGTGAACTTCCTGCAAGCAAGACACAGAACAAAATGAACTGTTGGGATTCAAAGAGGTTCAGAAGCCCACATAATCCCAGAAATTAATGTTGCTGATAAGAAGAAGGATATTAATATTCAGGAACTATTTCCTGCCTTTGGAAACCTCATTCGAAGTGTAAAATTAATCCATACACTTCCATTCAAAATACCTAGTTTTAATCCATGCATCTCAAAATTTTCACAACATGACTGTGGATGCAACTTGTGCAGCATTTCAAGGGGATGAATGAAACTCTCCAAAGCAATTTAAAATGTTGAAAAAACCCTTGCTTAGATTTGAAGTGTAAAACTAAATAGCACATTTCTAAAAATTCCAGGCTAACACGCAACTCAAATCTTTTATCATCAGAGGATTTTGCTGTGTCAAACCTCTGTGCATGTGTGCACATGCACATGTCCTTTTCAGTAAACCTCATGGGTTTTGCCTTCGTATCTGCAAAGTGGACCCTTTCTGTTAAAGCTCCCTATTTCAGTCTGAATTTACTTCGGTCCTACACCTCTTTTTTGCTTTATTGAAAACTAAGAGTTCTGCTTTGAAGAGTCTTAGAAAAACCAGAGCCATTTTCTCAACATAAGAATTGCATCTAGGTATGAGAATTTTTGCTCATATGAAGCACTAACAACTGCAGAGTCCTTCAAAGTGATATCTGCCTGTGGTTTTTGCAACAAAATCAAACGATGACACAAAGCTTCCTAAGAACGGAACCCCGGTATGGCAATGACTCAGGATACTGGCAAGGGCTTTATTTTGATAGTGTTCTTGAACTAACCAAGAGATCTTTTATTTTCAGGAAAACATCCGACAAGTGGCTATGTGGGAACCCAGAAAGTGGTAAAACTACCAGGAAAATGATGCAAATATTATTCAGCTATTCCAGCTAAGGGTTTTTATTGGCATTCTCAAAAAGTTACACTTTTGGCACTCAGTCTGACACTACTGAGCTACAAGATTATGTTTAAAACAGCTCAGTGGTAAAAATTATCAGAAGGCTATTAATGTCATATAAATTTCAAAAGATTTAGCTATTCCACAAATCCTAAATAATCCAGTAAAAGCAGTAAAATCTACCAAGTCTACTTACTATCCAAATGGGTAAGATTAATCTGTAGAACAACCTATACTAAGAAAATTAAGTTATGCATGGTGCAAATTTTGTCCAACAAATCTATGCAAACGTATGTCTTAAATATGCTAACTTGGTTTACGCACATCTTCACGTTATTACATATCTGAAAATAGCCAAACAGACAAATTAACTTGTATTTCCTTTCACATGACAAGGTTTCATGTCTTTAACATGACTAGGAACAGGAAATGTATGTCACGTTACTGTTAAACATTCACCATCTTACAAAGGTGCTGCAGAACACAGATTTTCAGATTTAGGTGAGACTGATTTAGATGCCCTTCTTTTACTAAGGTCTAATGAATAAAGAATTCTGATTACAGACCGGATTAATTTTTTTTTTTAATTTCAAACATTATAAAATTATTAAACTATAAAATAGTTATAGCTAATCCTGCTCAACATACAACTACTTGTCTATAGCCCAAGGATACTGTTGCAGCTCAGACTCATACAACTTAATTTCAGAGGAAACAGAACTACCACTCAACTTTGTCCAATAATGTAACCTGGACTTCATGGACATTTTTGCATCCATTTGATTTAATACATATGTTTAAACTCACCACTAATTAAAGTAAAATGTGTTCATGCAAGTATTCTTGTCACTCTTCAAACAGCATAAAAAAAACTAATGCATTTCTGATGGAACAGACAAATAAGTTTGTGAGAAAATAGCCATATTTCCTTCCTGACAAATCTCCAGCATGAGTTACAGGATGTATCATTCTACTAGACAGTCTGGGATGATGCAGCATTACCTGAATCTGAAAACAGACAATAGCTGGCCAGAAAAACTGAAAAATTAGGAAGGCAGCTAACATAATTGCCAGCAGTACATGCTGAGAAATCATGCCTCATTGCTTAATAGACAGGACAGTACTGCAGGGAAATTCTGGCCTTAAGAAAATCAATATGAAATTAAGCAGAATATTTATTCCTAGCTGACCTCAGTCCATACAAGCCACACAGGTGACTGAACAGTGGCTACTGCCAACTACTGAATAAGGGCTTCCTCTCAGTGGCAACACCTGTTTTGGTTTCTCACCATCCATTTCCTGTTTTTTTACAAAACAGATTAAAAAATTAATCAGCATTTAGACTTCTATTCTCATTTTTAATTTGGCTGAGAACACAAAATATTAGATACTGTTTGAGGATGACTGACATACAGAGTTTGTATTACTAGCTTTATTTACTTCTAAAAATAAGTTAAAATGCATGAAAAAAAATGTTTCTCATGAGGGAACGCCAGAAACAAAAGTGAGGATCCTTCCAGAAAGAAAACAGAGAAGTTCAAAATCAAAACTGCTCACTGCCTACTGTCTGTAACTTAAACTCTTTATTGGTTTCAACTATCCCTCCTTCTCCTTTTATTCCTTCACTTTCAAGAAAAAAATAAATCTTATTTCACTTTAAAATGAAAGAAATTACAGAATTCATGTTTATAATTAGTCAAGAATGAAGTTTTCTGCACTACCTAGCAGGGATTGCTCCATGCAGGGAAGAAACTGTGACTGGTGCTGTCTAAAGGTAATGTTGCCGCAGCATCGAACTCTGCCGTACACAAGCACTGATGACTGAAAGGAGAAGATTAGTCAAGATCAAAGGCTGCAGAGCCCTCAGCCATCCATCATGTGACCCAACATTTAAACTTTCCTCTCCTCATCAGATGATTAAGCAAATCATCACTATGACACGTTCAATGTCCACACTGTGAGAAAGTCCAAGCACGTGTTCTCTCACACTGCTTCTCTTCAGGGCGAGCTCGAGCCACGCTCTTGTCTTCCTTTTGTCCTGCCTACGTGTCAACAGCCAAATATATTTGTTATTTATGGCAAAACTGTAATAATTCTTACAGAGTTTATGGTTTTCTTACCCTTTTTTTTCCTTTTCCCTTTCATTTTTTGAAAAATAAACCAATGTGATTTCTTGTATATGTTCTGATATAAAGAACAGTTTGAATTTTGGAGCTTTTTAATAGCAATATTCTTCTTATCTGTGTATTGAATACCTCAGATTTTTCTGGTTAATATATTAAACGATCGGAAACGGTGAAGTTTTAAATTACCTTTACATACCATTTAGTTATTATTTTACTTTGATAAGAAAGTACAATGGTATTTAAGGTCATGATAATAATTCACAAGTTATCTTCAAAATATTGCCAGGCAGGGTATACAATACAGAGATTGGACAGAACGTTTATGTCTTTTAGACTGTTTCTGAGACAGAAGAAATGCAAATCCTTGAGCAGAGACAAGAAAGTCTGGTTAGGATAATCAAGTGCTGTAGGCTAAAGAAGGGGAAAAAAGGTGGACTGAACCCTCACTTGCATTTAAAATTCATTTAAAAATTGTTCTATTCCATAAAACTCCATCTTAAAACACTTAGAAAAATACCAAAAGAGAAAAGGGAAAAACCCTAAACCTTGAGACATTAATTAGTATTGATGAGAACATAGAGGAAAACCAACACTTTAGGGGTTGTGTTTGCTTTTTTTTCTGTCTTACTCTAAGTATTTTATTTTGCTGTTGTAACTTATTTTTTCCAGAAAACAAACACAATTCCTAGAAATTGTGTTTTCCCAGTAGAATGTTCCAGCATTGGAGTCCTTAAATGCTATTGATATGAAGCTTCACATTATTCCAGTGAAATACTTGTATTTTCCCTTTTATTAACAATACTAAGTATCTTTCTGTGCTTAAGAAATGTTCTTTGGAGTGTCCATGCAAGGAAGATTTGGAAGCATACCTGTAATTCACAAACTTCTTTGCAGATTTTTAGTTTGGGTAAGTTTCTCCCCAGCTATATTTTATTTGAAATCTTGATATGCACGAGCATCTTACCGTCTTAATTTAAGTGGTCACAGAAAACATTAAAGAAAATGTCAGAGAAATTGGTTCTGAATCATGAAGTGTTTAAATAGTTACAGGACACAACTTTCCATTTTTTCCCACATAGTTGGTGTGCTTGTGGACACCAAAAACCAGCAGGAAAAAACAGTTTTTTTCCTACCAAAAAGGAAATACACATTGAATCTGTAATGCCAAGTCTGGTTTTACTATAGTAGGAATTCTTTACCTTATAATTTAAATATCTATCTCATTGCATCTAACTGAACAGACACTTCATTGTAAAATAACAGTCATCTTAACTTTGTATCTCAAAAGAAAGACTATAACCTTTTCTTTTTCACTTTGATTTTGTATTTGCAGAATCTAAGCATGAAGATCTTTTCGGGTATGCAAGACCTGATTAGTAACTGTGCAAGCCACTAGAAAAACAAAATTCTATAAGAAATATTTTACTGGTTTCAATACCTACTGTTTCTGGGACATCACTATCATCACATACTAAGTTTGCTCTGCTTTCAGTCATTGCAACAAATTTCAAATGCACAATGAAAAAAGGTTTTTAAACACTGAGAAAGTCATCTTTACACAGCATTACCCTTTTTTTAATGTACCAACACATTTTAGCCTATCAAGACATACCAAGATTCAACTGATCTATATAAAAGACAGAAACCAAGACTGTTTTGGCTCTTTAACACTTACTACCTTAGATTTCAGCAATTAAAAGACAAAAGATAAACAGCTTCTTCAAAAGAAACTTGTAAATGAGGATGCCAACGTCTCAAAGTTTCAACATACTAAAAATACTTCCAATTACACAAGCTTTCCATAAGAATACTAACCAGTCAACACAACATCTGTGCAACATGTGCATCTGTCATTTCACACTTTGGCTGTCTGGCTTCTTAAGTAGTATTATCTGGAACTTGTTTTACCAGTTTCCTGACTGTTACTTTTTCTAAACAAGTTATGTATGTTTTCAACAAAAATATGATTTTTTTTTTTCATTCTCCACGTAAGTAATTAACATCCTTAAGTTTAATTAAATTGCTCATCACTCAAGGGCTTGCTTTGCTAACATACCATCAGCAAGAGAGTGCTATAAACTCCATTAGCTATCATTCCTTCAAATTTTATGTGTGATACAATTGTAATAGCACTTTTGTACATAACCCCTGCTGATCATGTTCTTTATCTTACAGTGAAGTTATAGCAACAACAGAAGGTTGATGAGATTGCCATAAACAGAAAGAAACTACAAAAGAAGCTAAGAACAGTCCTACTGAGTCAGATCAAAGATCCTTTTAGACTCCTGTTCTCTGACAGCAGACATAAGTGATGCTTCAAGAAAAAAGCATAAATAAAGAAAGCACAAAGAAGTACTTCTTTACCATACTCGTCCAGATCTGATAAGCCAGCATATTGCTGGGTTTCATAATTTATCAGAAATGCTTCTTTAAGCCTAATCTGCAGTGATAGTGAATGACTTGTACCTTCTGCAAGTATTATTGCAATATCTCACATGTGACAAATCAGTACACAGATTCAACCAGGCTAGAAAGGAATCAGCTGCTCTAAGTGAGTTTTCTATGCCTTCTCCCTTTTGGAGACCTCTCCATTAACAATTAGTTCACTGCCATTACTCATTCAAGCATATATTCAAAAGCCATGTGGACCCAATCCTGAGTTACATGCTCTGGAGGACCCAGCTTGAGCAGGCAGGTTGGACCAGCTTACCCACTGTGGTCCCTTCCAACCTTATGCATTCTGTGATTACAGGAGAAATACACCATCAGGAGACAGAAAATGGGTGAAGGCTTTCAATGATATCCTCTGGAAAACACTTCAGATGTTTGACTTGCCTTTAATTTTAATTTAAAATTAAATTAATTAATTTAAAAGCAAGCATCTTCTGTTGGTGAGTTAACTGATTCTCTCCTAGAGTCATAATCCTCACAGAGATACTGTGAAGAAAACAAGTATTTCAAAGTACCTTTTCAGTTCTTCAGGGAAGATAAAAAGTAACTGTTCTTTGTATTCATAATTGCCTCCAATGTAGATAGTTATCAGACAGGAATATTTCTTAGGGCAAATTTAAACAAATTATTTGTGTAGAAATTAGTGTTCTTCCAAAAGTCTAGCCTTACTCACAAGCTTGCTGAGAAGTAAAAGAAAACTTGGTAATGACCACAATGGCCATAGCTGAGGGGTGTAACATTCACTGGTTGCAGTAAGAGATGTTATCTGTGCATTCCTACATGGACATCAGCAGACCAAGACATGTGTTGGTTTGTATTTAATTTCTTTTTCAAAGAGGAGTTCTTGTGTCTTGCACTTCTAAATTCTACTGTGACAAACAAATGTTCTCTTGCAAAAAATCTCCTGGTGGTAAGTGATGGACATCAGGAAATTGATTTGCCAGATTAAGAAATTAACTGCATGAAAATTCACCTGTTTTATCACTGATCAGCAGTAAAAGTAGTTATCATTTATACTGGAAGTAATTCTACCAGAATACTGAGGTCCTTTTATTAACATTGCACTTACAATCTTAAGCGTATCACTGAAAAAAATCAGGACATTAACTGCACTTCATTCTTATAGTTGTATTTCATTTCCTCACACTTCTGTTTCTGTTCTCCACGTGTAGGTATTGTATGTTCTTCTCAGAATTTGGTATATATTAATTTTGAAAAAGTGAATAATTACAAAAAGGCAGCAACATTCTTTGCCCCTCAGGTAATCTATCAAACACCACATATGTGTCCTTACTCCAAACCTGTCAAGCAGATCAAAGCAATGTTCTTTGCAATAATAGACTATACCTTATGAAGAAGCCAGTACAATAGATCCACTGTACATCAAAGATGAATTTATACAACAGTATAAAGCTAGGGCTTATAATAAGTAAAAACACAGGACTGGAGACCTGGTATGAAACTCTTTACAGAATATTAAAACACTTGAAGGAAAAAAGATTTATCCATAAATCATCACTTCTTTATTATTTTTGTCTACACTAATCTATATGGCATTGCCCTACAAACCACCAAATACAGTCCATTTGGAAATCACACCTTTAAAGTTTAAACAAGGGATTGCTACTTTGATGAGACTGTGTAATCAAAGGATAAAACAGAGAACCACAACGTATTTTACTTTTGAAGCATGAAACAGTTATTTAATCCTTTTATTTACCAAGAACTTCCAGTGAAATCAACCTTTCTAAATAAGATTCATGATGTTTATAGCTGCTCATCAATCCTCAGAATTTATCTAGTCAGATATTTGGATGAGTATGTTGCTTTTTTGTATGCTGCTTTTCCCCATTGCTCTCCTTTAGTACACATGAAAAACATTTTTCCAATGAGATTCAAAGCCAGTATATATGCAGTGTATATTATTCTTTCAACTTTAAAATATAGTCAGCTATTCCAAATATGATTTCCAGACAAAAGTGAAAAGAGGTAACACAAAATGCCACTGACATTTGGGCATTAACAGCAATTATTGGGTATCTGAAGTCAGAGATTGAATTTTTAAAGAAGAAATAAGATGCACTTTTTGAACTGGAAAAGAATTACTTACTGGAAACATTTATGAATGACTATAGTGCATTCTCTATTGCTGAATTATTGTATTATTTTTAGAAAATTTATTTATGAAACAGACAATCATTAGAAAATGTCTTTAAAAAAAATGAATTAAAGATCAGTTCCTTGAAGGAATTCTCATGTTATGAGGTAATTCCAATCACAGTAACCTCCCCTGACACCTTAATCAAGGATTCCATAAAACTCTGAATTATCAAAAAGACTGAATGACTGAAAAGCTAGCACACCTGTCAGTTTTGCTTCCAGTGTTAAACAGCTTTCCAAAAGACATCCTCTTTGTTTGCCTAAGTCAGTTTTAATGTCATTTCTTTCAGCCTTAACACTACTTGTCTCATTGAGGCTACTTGAGAATTCTCTCTCTTAAATTTCACCCCTATCTATTTTCCAATTAATACTTTTAATTTCATTTTAGCAATTCATCTGTTTCCATTGAAGCTTGCTAAATCTCCTAGTTCACTTAAGTTCATAAATCAGTAAAAATTTCAGTTGTTAGTTCTGCCTTAAATAGTGACTAAACCCAAACAAATCCAGTATCAATACCAATGCTTCCAGGCCACTCGATGCCTCCGTCAGAAGCCACATGCACTGATGATTAGACAACCCCTTAATGAAGCTGGACTCACCACAACTGATGAACAGTGTCATTCAATGCAACCTTGCTTGGAAACAGTTATGAGGAAGCAGATCAGCTTAGGTTACTGAATTAATTATTGGTTATTTATTTAATAGATACCTGTGTTGACCTAACATCACCCTAACCTGCAATGCTAAACTGCTGAAAGAAGGAAGTGAAGAACAGCTCTTGGCACTTGGAAGGTAATAGTGGGCTAAATCACTAAGTTAAATGGAACTCCAAGAATCCACATTTTTCTGCTTACACAGTCATAACAAAATATTCCATAAATTCAGCAATGACATTTAAAATCTTCCATTTAACTAACAGAGCAACAACAATTTACATCTATATTTTGATCTTATGTTCAAGGCACCTGTACAGAATTCTATTTTTAATTATAATGTTCTGAGAAAAACAAAAAAGTATCATTATTATGTATCTTGGCCCTAGTAAACAATTTATCGTCGGTAGAATCTGAAACTAATCCATCTAGCTGAATGTGCATTGAGAAGAAAAAACCCATCTTCTGAGAAGTCATTGTCTTAGCAACTGCGTAACTGCAGTTTCCTGGATTAAGGTAAGTCTGTGACACATATACAGATTGTTTCCAATTATAAACACATTTAAAGGAAAACTCAAACATACTATAAAAGACATTATAATTCTAATTACTGAGAGAAGCTGGAAAAGAGCCTATTTTAGCTCTGTCTGTAAGTATTTAGGCCACAGCTTTATTTCCTGCACTATGAAATGTTCTTTTAACCTTTCATTAATTATACTTAACCTTTAAAACTCTTCAGATTTCTTTGCAAAAAGCGCATAATAAATTCCTTAGTACTGTCAAATCAAAATGTGCTAAATGGTTGTCTAGTTTTGTCAGATAATCCAGTGGTAAGAAAGAAGTAGGAGAGTGTACACTATAGGAGAGCTCTTCCCTTTCAAGTCTAAAGAGCAAAATTTTAACTTCAGATTTCAAGACTGACTTGAATAACTGTTTGCAACAGGTTCCTCTATTTCCATACTTCAGAGTCTTTAAAATAGAGCACCTACATTCTTTAACTTTATGAAGTTATTGGTAGAAACGTAAAGCTTTTAGGCACAGACAGACTTTTTTCTTCTGTTTGCATGCTTTCTAAGGGAAGAAAATGAATTTGTTGCTCCTACTTTATACCAAAGAGGACTTGCATTAGAAAAGTCATTAATATAGAAAGATACATTACTAGAATATAATTACCCTAATTGGCATGGTAATGCAGGTAATTTCTTTTCCCATTTATTGCAAGTAACAGTGTACTTAATAATCTTAAGAATAAGATAAACCTCAGATACTCTACACTAATGGCTTCTAGTCATGTTTTCAAACACTGATTGATGACAGAATTGATGACTTATTAAAGACTCTGAACTACAAATACATGCTCTCAGAAAAAATTGCCTAGTATTTAGAACATGTACGAGACATGTTTTATATGCTACCTAGCACATATCCCCAAATGATACCCAGAATGCATTCCTAGCAGAAAACGAAGTTTGTGCTGAAAGCTTAACCACTGTAATACTGTTAATTTGTACTTGTGTGCTACAAGTCAACAAGCATACATAGAGAAGACAACTACTGCATTCTTCCCCTTCTCTTTAAAGAAAGAACAGTGCTCACAGACAGACATGTAATGACATTCCCGTAAGTTATTTATTCCTAAAAATAATGAGCTGCACATATGCATTTTTTTGTGTTGGACTGAATGCTAAGCAGATTATTGCCTTTCTAAGACTTGAATCTAAAGCGCTTAATTTTATTTGAAACCCAGCTTTAGACCATCATGCTTCCACAGGAGGCTGGGGGAAGAAAATCATTAAGTACAAATTTCCTGTTTGTTTAAAATTTAAAAAACCAACCACAATTGCTTTCCAGACTCTAAAGGTCAAATGTTTACAAACACATCAAAAACAGCAGCCGTAAATTTGGGGTATTTCCCATCTTAATTACTTGATTTTTAAAATCCCCATCCGTAAGTTTACCATGATCAAGCATGGAGTATTAGAATTTATAATTTGAATTTTTACACTTCAAATTCATGTATAAGCATATGGTCCTGAGCTAAAGGCAGGAATCCAAAAAAATCTATTAACTTTATTAACTTTAACCATGTTATTTTAAAAAGAGAAATCACCTGTATCCCGTTATATGACTGCTAGATTTTTACTGCCAGCACATTTAGACAAAACCTAATTATATAGTTTTAAGAATTTTCAGTCTGATGTAGAAATAACTTTGTTTTTAAATGCAATGTCCACTATTAAATGAATCCACATATTATTGGAGAGCATTTCTCTATAAAATGCTGATTATGTTGGCTGAACAGCAAAGGTGAGTGTGCATTTATGTAAAATTATATAAGAAAATTAGTTCTATTTTCAGTGTGTGAGACACACATAATAGCCATGGTACCTAGTGCAAAACATCAAAAGAAAAAATGTTTTTCTTCCAGTGTCTGGTGTCAAGCAGGTCAGATCCCTTTACGGTACTAAACATCTGTTGGGCGTGAATTAATTTCAGTGCCATAGCTTTTCTTAATGAGCAGTGTGCCAAAACTGTGATACAATGTGGAGAGCTGTCTGCTTTCAATCTGCTTAAATCCAGTGCCTTGAAAACTTTCCATCCCTTTCCTCAGTAGCAGGCTCTCTTATTACAAGTAATTATATTACTTGTGAGCAGTAATTACAAGATAATTGTAATAATGAGATGTATTATTACAAGGTAATTCATTAAATATTGATAATTTCTCACATTTTATCCTGGGTTAAAAAAATACAGGTAAAGCATAGAATGTAAATCCATGTTTCTCAGTTACAGTGAAAATGCTTCTCAAAACTGCAAAGTTTGTAACTAATGCAAAAATAATGAGTAAATTTTAAAAAACCCAAAACCGAAACAACTGAAAATTCATCACAGAAACAGGAATGGCTGTACCATTTCTAAGATAATTAATTCAGAGGGGTGAGGAAAAGCAGGGGAATAGCCACAATGTCAGTTGTCTGAGCTGAACTTCAAAACGAGATTTTAAAATGCTGGGGTTGTTTGTTTCAAATTCTGACTTGTTTGAACACTGACTAAAGAGCAAGACACCTTCTGAAAAATCAGAACTATATCAGGCAGTAAGCTCATGGCAGGTAAGTGTGTCTCTGATTTCACATCTGCTCCCATTTTGATGGGTTTTCTCATTAGACTTGGAATACTGAATACAGACAAGTATGATGTAAAATTGTGACTTTTGGTAATTGAGAGAAAAGTCTGTTCTGCAGGTACAATATTCCCACTATTGATAAGCAATGTACTAGTTGGGAACAAGTGCTCAGTTCACTGTGTGTCGAGCCCACTGGAGCTGATCACAGTCAATATATTCACTAATGGAAAAAGGGATGAACACCAATGGTCTGAGGATCCACTAGTCTGGACCATGTTCCACTTATTCCTCAAAAATGGACACTATAAAACTGAGAAAGAATCAGCATATATTAACAAAATTACTAGCAGAATTGAACAGCTTGGAGGGAAGAATTCTGGTTAAAAAACCCCCAGGATTCTTCGACCTGAAAGAAGAGAGACACTGAAAACAGGGTGTGACCAAAGCATGTAAGATAAAACAGCCCAGAGATAGCGACAAAGAAATTGAAAATTTAAATGAATTTCAAAGGCAACTGATTTTCTTCTATGATAAAATAGCTGGATCTATGGGTAACAGTGTAGCAGTAGATGCCATTTACCTCAGTGTTGGCAAGGCTTGCACAATATTCTCGTATCTAACCCAGGACATTACAGTCTGGATGGGCTAATTCCTAGATAGATATAAAACCTATCGAATGATTGAGCTCAGAGGGTATTGATTAACATGAAACAGTGAATATGTGCAAGGACAGGACACAAAGCCCTAGTGCAACCCAATGTAAATAGGCCTACATGAACTCCGTAGATTCCTTCCATTTTAAATTATTTCATTATTCTAGCCTACCTTAAACTTACTATGCCAAAATGCAAAGCAACTGTAACTATGCACATATGTATAACTCTGTCTGAACAGATACTAGCAGGAAAAAAATACAGTAAGATGAATAGACAACTAAATACTGCCAACTTTGCTTTTCTTACTCTAAAAAAGTCTTCCTGAAAACAGGTTAAACACCATGGTATTTGAATGTGGGTGAACAGTCTGCCTGCAAGAGAGATATGCAACCTAGATATTATCTTAATTAGTAATAATAGGAGTGGTGGAGAAAAGCCAAGCAAATACACTTACTGCCTTAAGTCACTGTCACACAAAATTCCATTCATAGTCTGAATTCCAATACAACTTTCCTTTTGTCTTTAAACCCTGGTGCTCATAAGTCCCTTCAGACCTTAAATTTCCTTAATTTTTTTCATTAAATCTGAAGACTGATTCCGTGTGTTCTATATGATGGACTGTTTTATCTTTAAAAAGGTTAAATCCCTACTATCAATGCAGAATTTTTAAGCAGCTGGACATTTTTGTAAAGAAGAACTTTTGGCAACATTCTGTAGTGCATGGTCAGATCTGTAAAAATTCAGACGCGTTTCTAAGGGTTTTTTGAATACTTCATCCATAATGTCTTTAAAGTGGCTCCAACCCATAAAAAAACATGAAGAATTGACCACTCTTATTCTCTTCCTATAATTAGGCAACTCTTGAATCCTACAGCTTTTGTTACAGTTCATTTTTCAGTACTGAAGTACACTTTTTTTTCACATACTCAACATTTTTGACAAGACTGTATCTCAATCTATTCATTTCTCTAGCAGAAAAAAGCAACGATCAGTAAAACTAATTTAACTTTGGGTCAGTTATCTCAAAGGAATGCCTGGAATTTCTTATCCCCTTTCCTATTCAGAGAATGCCTGTGTGCACAGCTTTTATGTACTTTTGTTTCTTGTATGGTTGCTCATTCATTCAGGAGTCCCTGAGAGGCATTCTACGTACATAGATCATGTTTCATGTCCTTATTAAAGATGTTGATAACAATACAGAACATGTCCAAAGAAAGATGACACCAAACTGAGGGGAGCTGTTGATGCATTGAGGGGTAGGGCTGCCATTCAGAGTAACACAGAAAAAAGGGAGAAATGGTTTCAAGAAACCTCATCAAGGACTTGTAAATGCAGAGTCCTGCTCTTGGATGTAGCACTTAGTGCTATGGTCTAGTTGACAAGGTGGTGATCAGTCAAAGGTTGGACTCCATGATCTCAGAGGTCTTTTCCAACCCAAATGATTCTGTGATTCTCTGAGATGGTAAAATCCCAAATCAAACAGCTGCTGGGGACCAACGCTACAGAACATCTTTCTGCACCACCCAAGGGTCCTGGTGGACAACAAGTTGACCATATGACAGCAGGATGCTCCTGTAGTGTGTAAGCCTGAGCACCTACTGGGCAGCATTAGCAGCAGCAGAGCCAGCAGAGCAGAGGTGAGATTATCAGATCCATGTGGGTCAACATCTAGACTACTGTCTCTAGTTTTCGACTCAGTAGGAGAAGAAAAAGACTGACAAATCTGAATGGGCAAGGGATCATTACAAGGGTTAAAAGGTTAAAGCACATAATTTATGAGGAGAGGGTTTGTTCCGACAGAAAAAGAGAAGGATAAGTATGACAGTGGGGTATTAAATTACTATTTCCAGTTACTTAAAGCAGGGTTATGAAGAAGATTAAGTCAGACTGTTCTTGAAAATGTATAGTGAAATGGTGAGAGAAAATGGCTGGAAGTTTTATCAAGAAAAATTCAGAATGGACATAAAGAAAAAAATATGCCAGAGCAAGGGTAATTAAGCACAGGACAATTATCCAGAGGGTCATTCCTCTGAGATAAAGAATGATTTGACTGAACAATGTGCTGAAAATCCTAATCTATCTTGGACATTAGTCTTCTTCCAAGCAAAAGAATAGTCTCTAGAGGTGTCTTCCAAACAGTTATGTTTTGATTCTTGCAATGAAACAATAAGCAGGTGTGAAGTATGAAAAGCCATGTGCAGACTCCTGACTTCACTCACTGAGATGAAAACAGCAGCATAAAATCAGTGTATTATGTTTCTCTCTGCTGACTAAAGGAGAACTGTGAGGATAATAATAAATGTGCATATATTAGGGGGTGGGGTGTTTTCCTATAGGCACACAGAACTACAGAATACTGAAGGAGAACTGGACAAAAAGTATCAAACCATTGGATTTTCCATTTCCAGTATAGTAAATCCAGATATGGTTCTATAACTTACTAAAGAGAAGGCAAACACTACCTTGAACCAGAAATACTCCCATTCTTCACTATAGGAGACCTCAGTTATGTAAGGGAGATATCAATGAAGAACAAATAGGTATCTCAGGATGAAGACAACAGAAAGTTTTCTGAAATTATGTAGTAAATTGCCTTTAAGTTTGTACAGTCCAAGTCAGTCATGCAGCCCTTCTGCACAAGGCCCACTCAAAATCTTCTGTTTATTCCACTGACAATGGGAAAAGTGCCCTAAAAATAATTTATCAAATATATTCCCCTATATAGTTTACAATATTCATCTCCCTGCATCTGCAAAGCATCCAAGAGAAAGAAAATACACTGCATTCCTTTTCTTCATCTTTCATGTTTCCAAATGGTAATGAAACAACACCTTTGTATTTCCCTCTATCCTTGGGAGGGGATAAAGGAGCAAGGGGTGATGTGATGCCTAGATTAGCACAAACAAACAGCTTCTGGGGTTGTGACAGAGTAAAGAGAGAGGAATAAAAGCAGTTTGGCTGCTCTAAAGCATTTCTTACTTCCACCCAGCTTTGCATGCAATGCTGAATCTGTAAAATTCAGAGGTGGATTGAATCTTAGGGACTTGAGTTAAGACAGTTAATTTGAGGAGTGGTTACTAGGTGCAGAGAAAATTTTAGAGTCTACTGGCCTTAGTGAATCACAGTGTAGCATGTAAACTCACAAGAAAATTCCAAAGATTCAATAAAAGTTAAAGTTCAACACCAAATAGTCTCAAAACCCTACTTCAAAATTTGTTTCCTTCATTGTTTACATAACAATTCTCCTTGTACAGAAGATGTTGTAGAACCACTACAGTGAATAATGTTCTTGTTAAAATAACACTCTCCCTATTCTTAAATCAACATTAAATGCATTACGAAACAGACCAAACAAACAGTAATAAAACACATATTTCATTTACCTATATAAGTTTTTCTACATGGTGCAAATGCCTGATCAATACTTTGTGGGTGGATTTTTTAAAAATCCATTTGCAAAACAGGATAAAACCTACCTCGGTGGTGCTACTGGAAGGTTCCAGTCCAATCATATTGGCTTGTACCAGCTGCTGAAGGAGCTGTACTTGAGTAACATTGAGGAAGAAATCCAGGTTTGTTGTCACATTCACCTCCAAAGAATGACCACAGACCAAAATTTCCTGTGGAGAAATTAATGGAAAATACTAACTAACAGCTACTGGGAAAATAATTTTCAGCTTTATATAATTGTATTGTGGTTCTCTGCTGTAGTCAATACTTCAACATTACATATTGCATTAATTCAGTCCTTTTAAGAGAAACTGGTATGTCAGGCTTCTAAAGGATGTGACTTATTCTTCGCTTTGCTTTCAACAGCATGGCTATTAAGACAAATTTTGTAAGAAAAGCATCTCATGCACAAGGTCTTATTTCCATCTCTTGGTAGGGCTGTCAGATTTTGGTTTTTATTTCCTTGGCAACGGTTACAGTTCTCCTTTCCTTCCAAGAAAAGGATGTAGTTTTAATTTTTTTTAAACACAAACTGCCTGATTTATAACGAAATCATGTGTTGGAACTCACTGATAACCAATCTAATTGATTTCTCTTTGCCTGTAAGCCAATGTTAATACCTTGGCAAAGCTAGCTGGATAGCCACTGTTTTACTGGTGTTCTCTAGCATAAACAAAGCTCTTCACCACTGTTGGCAAGCAATAACAGATGAAAAACAGAACCAATGCAGAAGGGTTACTTACTAAGTAGAAGTACTGCTCTCTCTTATGAGAAACTTGCACAATGCTCAAGCTCTCCATTATCTAAACTAGACCTCTCCCTTCATCAGGGAACATCATCCAGGGAACAGTTAACAAGAAGAATGTATGTACAGAAACCACTGAAATTCCTGAACATAAGCATTAGTAAAGCTTTTTTTCCAGAATGGAATAACTTCTATGCATTCTAGCCATCCCTAAGCTTTCTATTTCTTTTTTACATTAAATAATTTTCCATCTGCCCTTGTGATGACCCCGTACACGAAATATGAAGTTGCCAATTTCTTCTTTCTATGCCCAGTAGCTGTTCTTTTCCAAGAATGTACTCCCACTGCACATTGCAATACACACCTAATACCCTTTACACTCCTGTACTGTTTTTTTCCTTTCCAGGATGTAGGTGTTAAGAGAAATTATCCTTATAAGCTGACAAAAATTTTCTGATATTTCCCCTATATAAAATGTTTTGGAGCTACAAACTAATGCCGAAAGGGCAGCCAATGCTTCACAGACAAATCATTAACAAGCTGACCCACAAACCAGCAGCAACGATTGTTAAATCTGGAGCACCTTGAAGTACCCCCAGCAACGGTTGGGAAGTGAATGCTTTGTGACAATCCCTGGGCTTGGAAATATGGCTAAAAGGACTCAGCTCAACCTTCGTCTTACAGACAGTCGATAGATTGCATTTCAGGCTTCTTTATGAGAAGCTTGTGAATATAAGGTTTAGTAATGTATTGAAGCAGCTCTTCTCAACACCTTTCCATCATCAACTTCTTAAAAATATTCCTGGAAGTCATTAAAAGATTCCCATTTTTGAATTGCAAATAGGCTTATGTACCTCTAGATTGCCCTTAATACAGAATGTTATACACAAATGCTTTTTCCAGCAGAGAAAGAACATTTCGGCTAGTGACCTCTTTCTAGTCAGCAATCTCTGTATTTGAAAACACACCTGGACACTTCAAATAGTGGAATGGTTGAATACTATTGACATACTAAAAGTTATGCTGTTTCTGTTGACATTTTGTACTGACCTCAGGGTGTAAATTCTCTGCAGCATCAATTTTCGTGAAAATGATCGCAGGGGCTGCAGTTATTCGAACGGTGAAATCTGTTAAAATTGGAGTTAAAATAGCTCTCCTTTCCTGATGTCGCCTTATGCTGGAAAAAAAAGGAAAGATGAAATTACATTATAAATTGTTGTTGAGCGGCAAAAACTTTCCATATTATTCTTTATATCCAGCATGCAGCATAAAACTTCTTCAATAACAGGCATTTAATTGTTTCCTTAATAATAATTAAATATCATTACTCTAAATCATGTTAATTCCAATCCTGAAGGCAGACTTCTACCTTCATTTCAGGGGAAAAGTATGTCATATTTCACTCTACAACCAATCTCCAGGTAGACAAGTTGGAAACTCGGTGTTGCTTCTTCTCCTGTTTTACACAATACACAGCATACACAATAATTTTTAAAAATATGTGAGCTTTATTATCAGTATTTTTTGAAATTTGCCTGTGGATGCCCTTCACTCTATAAATAGCTGTCCTGAAGTCTGCATATCTGAATTAGCGTATTGAAACTATGTATTGAAATATTCTGCACACAACATAACCAACACAAAAATGAAATACATGAAAAATTAAACTAGAAATCCCATGCAACTCTAGGATTCACACATTAAATTTGTAACTATTGCCCAAGATGTTTAAACCAATTTGAAAATGAAGGGATGTCAGTCTTCCTCCACTGCTTTTGTCTTATTCTGGTTGTTCTTAGTTGGTACCTTTCCATCTAAATATCAGTATTTGTTCACCTAGAATATTTGTGCCATTAAACTTGATAATAGCATTTGTTTTCCAGCTGGGTGTTTAGTTTTGGGTTTTTTCCCCCCTTAACCAAATAGGAAGCCTAGAGGCACAACTCTGTCATAGGTGGATCACTAATAGATTATGACAACACATGCCAAATAGTCAGAATCTTCTGGGTCAGGTCAAATAAACTATTGGCACAAAATGCCATCTGAGAGCCTCTGATGAGGGGAAAAAAAATGTAATGAGATCAAGATGGTGTTCAGCCTCTAAAAGAGGATACAGTTCAAATGCCTGGGAGATCCCTTCCATCAAGACAGTTTTTGATAATTTCTTTTACCTATTACAATTTGTAGAAACGTTAAATATATGCATTCCACCAAGGAGAATTCTAAGAGAACGTCAGAAAGTTACCAGTCTGTGGTAAGTTTTCCTGTGCTTACAAAAGAGAAAATCAGTAACTATGAACTGATGCAAGTTAAAAGATCAAACTACGCTGCCTTAGAAAAGAAGAAAATAGATCTACCCAGAACTCTTCATCAGCACATCAGTTACACTTCCCTGCATTACCTTTAATCTTGCCATCTCCAGTGATGGAGATGGGGCAGTTCAGACATCAGTGTAAACTGCACAGGTGAGCCAGACACATGAACTACGTGATTAGAGAATCTGTCCTTACCATCAGCTAGGTTTATCCACATTAATGTTATTAAACAATATGGTTATATGCCTGTCTATGCAGAAATCTCTTGACTGCATGTGGAATAGGGATTTAAATCTCTTGATTAAGAAGAGGTATTGAGATACACAGTCTAGTAATGGTTCTGTAAAGGATTCTGTTGAAAACCAAACAAGTTCAAATGCTGATGGTTTGTAAGCCAAGAGTTAGGCTGAAAATAAATTAACTAGATACCATAACCTGACCACAATTCAGTCAACTGAAAAAAATGCAAAATCTATAGATGACAATTTACTGCTGCAAAATTTTCAATTTTGATGCTTCCAATTCTACTAACAATTTTTTTAAGTGTCCTCAAAACATGCAGAAAGCATAGCAGCCTATAAGGGAAATACACTGTATGGTATGGGTAGGCCCTAAAGCTTTAACATTCACTTAGGACAACGGTACACAGAAGTTAACAGCTGATGCCATGAGCTTGTATTTGCAGAACACAAATGTAATAAACTTTTCCTTGAAATGACCCTCACCAACACTGCTGAGCAGGCTGCACGCTACCGTAAGGAGGGTACAGTTTGCTTAAGAGTAAGCCAGTTAGGGAGTGTGAGAAAACTATCATCTTACCTTAAATGCTTTAACATTTTGATCAGCTGTACCTCTGTTAATCTCTAATCATGGCTTTTAAAGGAAGTTTAGTCTAATTAGATGCCCAAATTAGAAAGCAGACCTGTTAGTAGTTAGTGAACATCTTCAACTTGAGAAAATGGTCTTAGACTTTGGAGTTCTACAAATGTGTCTCTCCCTGCCACCACCTTCATTTCAGATTTAAACCAGATGGCTTTCTACCCAATTTCTATTTCCCCTTCTCAATAGGATAAGAAAGAAATGCCTTTTTTGAGGAAAATTAAAGAGCTAAGTAGTGGAAGAATTCTGTGAATAGCTGTGTGAAAGAACACACAGCTGTACATTAGAAACCTTCCACTTGAAGTGGCATAAAAATGCTAGTATGATTTTAATAGACGAAACAGAGCTGTAAAAGCAAGTTATTTGTTGTGCCCAAAAACCTCAACTGTCTCTCTTCAATCACTGTTCAAATTACTTTTCAACTCATGCATATTTCCACTTCTTGAGTTTCAAATGTCATTTTAGTATATAAGCAGTACACTGCATCTTAAAGAACTTTGTTTGGTAATATATATTGATTACTGATTTACTTTATATTATTTTTTAAATTCTTACGTGCTACCCCTGTCCTGGTCTACTTACTACTTTCTGCATTTCTGGTTGGTGAATTTGAAGCTCAGTCAAATCAAGTATTAGCAAAATAATTCTAAGTACAAACAGAAGGCAAACAGAGCACAGTAAATAATGAAGAAGGGAGAGGATATGAGAAAGAGCAGAAAAGGAACAAAGAAACAAATTCCACTTTGAATTATTAAGTCTTCCACACTGCACCTAAGTGCAACGTTAACTTAACACAGGTGTACACCACATGAGCTTATGAAAAAACTTGATTGTGAAGAGCGTAATGATGGCTCTATGTCTGCAGCACATTCATTCCATGGTTCATTTATGCATCTGTTATATATTTGTCTTGGAAAAAAAAAAGGAAAAGCTAGTATTTTTAGAGATGTTAAAGCAGTTGGTCATGTACACTTTAAAGTAAGGGCATTTGAAAGCCCATATGCTAACGCAAAGCAACAAGGCAGTTAAGCAATTGCGATAAGGCCTAGGGGGGCCTTAGTGCTGAATTTGGGCTTTATCTGCACAATAACATGAACTCTGGCTATGGACCACAGATCCACACTGTAAAAGCACAGGATGAAAATGGTCTCTGTCCTCAAAGACTTACACTTTAAGAAAAACCACACCCACAGACAGGGAAGTAAAAGCAAACCAGTCACAGCACCATAGGTAATGATATCCATCCAGTGGCAGCCTGTCTTAGGAGTTTTTATATTACAGTGCAATAGAAATGATTTTTTTGGGAAGGATTTGGAAGAAAACATGGCAATAACTTTGTGAATGTTCACAGGAAATGCCTTTATAACACACAGGTTAGCCTTTGAGTGAGCAAGGAAGTGCTTCTTTGAAGAGCTGAATGCAGCAGTGCTGGTAACTGGTATGGTGAGGTCTGATGAGCAGTGAGTGCAGAGGTGCCAAAGCAAAGGAAAGAAGAACATAAGGGGAAATGGATAGACCTATGGGCCTGGAAGTTCCTTGAAAGCAAAGGCATATCTCATGATTAATGTGACAAAAATTGTTGTGGGTAGGAGAGAAAAAAATGTGAAGAAGGGAATTTTGCAATGGATATAATAACATTTGATTACATCCAATCAAGTAATCAGTATTTGATTATACCCATTCAGAAGCACACTGAATTTGTACAAGGAGGAAGGACTGCCAAAGAGATGATGCTGCACTAATTAAGGAGCTGTGATGATGTGAGACTGGATAAGCTGAGAAAATGCACCAGCAGGACTGTAAGTTTGTTCTCTTATGTGGAAAACACTAATCAAAACAAACAAATAAGGCCCATAATAACAAAACATAACCTACATGTAACATTCACCTCATTACTAATTATACTTTTTTCTTAATAATACCCTGTTGAATCTAGAGTTTGAGACCCTATGTACTTAAAAATTCATAGATTAGGGAGAAACTTGTGTACATTGGATACATTAATGACAATCAAGCACGTTTGTGCCATATAAATTTACTACGTACAGAAAGATGAATTCTCATGGAGAATTCTGTGACGTGAAAAACAAAAAAGAAGTATTAGCATGAAACAGGCCATATAACCAAAGTGTTCTCTAATAGTGTCAGGCATTCAAAACCTCAAAAGAAGTTACTTATGTCAGCATATTAACCTAGGACTTAGAAAGATCTTTCTCTTGCAGGTTTCCCATGCAGTTGTATCAACCAGTTAATGTCTGATCCACAAATGTATTAGGATACCTGACTACTAATGACTAATTCACATCCTTTCAGCTCTCTGAGGTGTTGTGAAGACACATTTCAAGAGAGTAAAACAGCACAGCAACACTTTTAGGACCATCTAATGAGCAAAACTAGATAACAAAATTAACAAATGTACACCACCTGGCTGTACAGAACTACTATTTTTATAACATAATGCCTCAGTAAAACTAATTTCCATCTTATTAAGAATGCTATGCAGCATTTATTTTCTGTGGATTAATACAAAAAATAACACCCCATCTTACTCAGTAAGGCTTTGTACAGTATGAATACAAGTACAAGTTCAGGTAAAAGCAGAACACAGCAACTAAAATACAGGACTGAATACAAATACATTGCTTTTTATTCCAAAAGATTCAAGGGGAATGCCCCTACTTCTGTACACATGGATCTACAGATCAATTTTTTCTGTCTTTCTTATTAGAACTTGGCAAGCAGCCAATAACTTTCAAAAAAGCATGAAAATGAAAACTATTCAAGGCAAAATCTGCAGGAAACCTTTCTGAGGATCCTTGCAGTGGTATTTTGTTCAGTTTTGTACAACAGATCGTTGGCTCCCTGATGTACTCAATGAGAGTCACAGAGAGCTGTTCCAGATGGTGGCATGCCAAGGACAAAACTGTAATGCAGTATATTGCCACACTCAATTCATTACCACACAGAGAAGTAATGCTTTTAAGCTCAATTATTGTTTTTTTTTAAAAGAGAGTTTATTCAGGCTGCAGGAAGCAGAAGTTGCTGCTGGGAGCTGTAGAAGGATTGCACAGGGACGGGGGCGAGGCCTCAAGAGAGGATATATTTCTTGATTTCCTTCAGGGCTGTTGTTTTTTCCATTGAGTGGAGGGAGAGGGAGGAGGAGATCCGCAAGCTGAAAAAGCAGTTTTCAATCAAGAAAACTTCTTTTGGTTAAGTACTCCCAGTTCCCCACATGCTGTTTGGTAAAGGGAATAAATGTGGACAGGTTTCATTTGTACATAACCTTATTAGAACTGTCTGACTGTTTCCAGTATTCCTTTTATATATTACACCATTAGGGAGCTTTTTATAACATCTACAGTGAAGTATAAACATTTCATAATGGAAAGAGTTATGATCCTCAGCACAGCACAGCATTTGGACAGTTTTTTTCTGTGAGACAGCATGCACCCTACCAGAGTGCTCCAGTTCACCCATTCTTCTTGGGGTGACCTGCAGAGATACACAGGAGGCATCACACCTGCACTGCACTATGGCCCTCTTGAAGGATTTTGCACTAAGCACCTTTAAGTATTCAACAACTTAGTCTCAAAGTATGACAGCTTGCTTTCCAAACTACAACATAAAGGCTGAAAAAGAAATCAACCCCACAGGATATTAAATACTAGAAGTATTGAACTTCAGAAAAAGTAGTGGGAAAATTTGAAAAATTTACTTTCTGTGTAAAGACTGCTAACGCATTTAAATAATTTCAAAAGCCTTCAAATATTTGTGTGATATCCATAGATCTTCTATTTAGAGTGATTTGCTTTTCATGCAAATTTTTAATATGAGACCAAATTTCAACCCTCTAGATAAACTACAATATAATTTATTTCAGAATTTTTGCAAGTTAATTTTGAAATAATACAATAATGCTTTTGAAAATAGGAATGGAAACTGAATGGTTGGTATCTATGCTGAAGTCTTCTGTAAAGTAACTATGAAATACTTGGATAGAGGTTGGATTCTATACTGCCCCACATGGCACCCGAGAATGATAAAAATGAGGGAAATGGATTTAAAAAACAAATCTTTAAACCCAGTGATACTAATATACCACAAACTGGGTAAAATCAAATAGAAATATATTAAAACCAAACAAAGAAATTAACTCTAAAATAACTCAGCATAAATCATTGGTTATGTTCCAGGTTAAACACATCTAAGAAACCTAAAGAAATAAAAAAGAAAACGGTATCACAATTGGGTTAAAGAATAAAGCTTCTGTGGTAGTTGCAGGAAATCTTAAGGTAAACTGAACCCCTTAGTGCAAACAGCAAGCCCCATGTAAAACATCAAGCAGCCACCCTCTCGGTGCACGCTGGAAATACCGCAGCGGATGGCAGAGCTCAGGGCAGGATCTTTCAGTTCTCAGCACAACACAACAGGTCACAAAACAAACCCAGACATAGAAACACTGACTGCCAAATCAAAACCAAAATGTGAACATCCCGAAAAAACTGTAGTAAATCTGTAAAATTTAAAGCCAAAAGGACAATAAAGCATTCATTCTTCTTGAAAACAAATTCAAGCTGGAATTAAAATATTGTAATTACATAGCAGAAGGGAAAAGCTTATTTAATTACAACTGATATAAATCACAAAACCCAAGTGGAAGATGCATTCAAAAGCAATTTTAAAACCAACACACCTATTTGTCAAATACATTTTAATAACATTTTATTTTGTAAGTCTACTGAGGGAAAGAAAAATGTCCAACCAGTTACAGGGGGGGGAAAAAAAAAAGAAAAAAAAAAGAGAGAGAGGGAAAACTCAGATTGTCTGT
Organism: Scytalopus superciliaris; assembly: GCA_013400415.1. Lineage (NCBI taxonomy): Eukaryota > Metazoa > Chordata > Aves > Passeriformes > Rhinocryptidae > Scytalopus > Scytalopus superciliaris. Next base: position 69,688 of record VXBX01002685.1, on the reverse strand, counting down.
AATAGCTGCTTCCCTTATGGTATTAGCTTTTCAGGAATCCCACCAAATTTCCTATCTAAATCTATAACCATAAAGCTCAGACCAAAGTGTGTTGGCAACAGGGTTTCAGTCACCATGGGAAGGAAAACGATACCCAATTCCTCAGTGGCTGGTTTTACTATGTTAGCTTAATTTGCAAATTGGCCACAAGTCCTTTGGAGATTAATGTAGCCTTATTTTTCAAGATATTCCAGTGGACATGTGTAATTTTGTGAGAAGGAACTTCATAAGGAACTTGTCCTACATCAGGACCAAACTAGAAGGCCATACACATTTTTAAGGCTAAGAATATAAAACAAAAATCATCTTTCAAATTCTGCATTAAAACAAATAAATAGTTAAAGGACAGGAAAGAACTACATGATCTTATAAATGAAGAACAGAGACTATTACTATGTTTAAATTTTTATCTGTACTCCTGTCACTCCTTGTGGTATTACTTTCATTAGCTCTGCTTTTCCTGCCCTCTATTTTTCAGTGATAAACTGCAATTTATTATTGATCACATCTTTTTCCTGCACACACTCCTCCAGAATGAGCTTATTTGCCCTCCTGGCCTTTCACCAATACATCACTCACAAAGCTCAGTCTGTGTGCCATCTTCATGTAGCTGTTGCTACAACTTGCCTCATTTTCAGAAAAATCCGAGTTCTCTCATATCTCATTTGTTGGGAAAATAAACCAAAAATAGTTATTTCCTTATGATTCTGCCTGTTTTATATCAGTTTTAGGAACTCATTCTTCAATTCAGATAGGAATCCTATTTTAGAAACCATAAAATTATGCTCATGTTTCTTCAAAATTGGATTGTTTCTGCATGACTTAGATATAAATATATATAAATGATATATAAATGAAAATAAATAACAAAATGTGTAGGCAAAGAGGCATCTTCAAGCAGAAACACTTGTAAATCCAACAAATTACTTTTGAAAGCTTGCTCTTGGCCATCAGACTTTAGTGCTGTCAGTTTGAAAAGAGAACTGACTGCTACACAGTCTGTAAAAATTGTTTTAAATTTCTTGTATGAATTCTTAAGTACAAAAAATTCTATTAAAACTACAGAAAAAAAATCAAATATTCGCAAACTACCAATTAATCCCTCTACTTTATATTTGAAAACTTTCAAATTTAAAACAGCGATTAAGTGTATGCACGCTGTATCTTTTAACCCTGTTCAACCAGAGGGTGGGGCTTTGCGTGCACATATCCTACAATACACAATAAAGGAGACTTCGTTGAAATATCTCATTCTCAAAATTCATCTGGTTTTAGTTACAGAAGTGCAAAAAACAGTTCAGAATCAATAGGAAATGTTCTACTTTATCCTGCGCTAATTTAGAAATGTCTAAGCTGGTTTTACTCAAGCTTTGTAAAAATACAAACAAAAGAAGATTGGGAAAAAAATAAAAAGAAAAAACAACAACAAAAAACCCCCCAAACCAGAACCTCCCATTGCCTGTAGAGACTGAGAAGCCGAAGTCTGAGCCCCGGAGTTATTTTTACGCACAGACAGTAAGCCACGCAGGGAAGAGCTTATAATGGAAGCAAAGGCACACAATAACGAGACAGTAACTCCAGTGTAACAATAACAGTAACACGCAATTCAAATGTGTAATCCAAAACCCCACGGAAATGGGCTTGTAATGTAAAGCAAAACCAGTACGGAATTATTTGATTCAGATATACTGTCAATGATATCTGCAGTGTTTGTGCTATGTAAGTTCAGAAAAGAACAAGTTTTTAAAAAAATCCCTACCTACTGGCCATGTTCCATTCAAGGGCTGGATTTTGAGAATTTCTCTCGCTCTCTGTCAAAACCCCTCCTTTTCCATTTTCCTTCTCTGGTTTCAGCTGATTCCAATAAGCAGTGCCAATATTGATAGACTGAAGATCTATCTGATATTGTCTGTCTTCAACCTCCGACCCAGGGTCTCGAAGTATTCCTAGATTTAGTGCTCTCCTGCAATGCCAAAGGAAAAAAAAAAAAGACAAAATAATCAGCAAAGGTCAAAATCAGACTGATCAGATATTTATTAAGATAAAAAATTAAGGTATCAATCAAAGCATTATTTTCATTCCAGATCTTCAAAAATAGCCAACTGTCTCTTTCCTGTGGAACTCAATGTGAGATATGCAAATAGATATATTCCTAAATTTAGCCAGATCCACCAAAGCTGATATAAGTCTTCACTGCACTTCCCATCAGGTCCATATGAGCAGCCTTATGGGGAAGCAGGACTGATTCATATCTACTGAATGGATAAAGGAGGGCACATTCAAGTCCTCGAAAAGAACAGCTACATATCAGTATAACCAAAAAGTTCATTATAAGACAACTGTCCCACTGTTTGAATTTATCAACAAATAAAAACTAAAAAGAATATTCCAAGATTATGGAAAAACAATTCAATTCTTTTGACACGGAATTTCAGTATGATGCTTTTTTTCCTTTAAAATTCTTCAGATCAAATCTTCTCAAATCATTAGATTTTTGCTGCCCAAATCCAAACACAGTTGGAACTGCTAATACACTGCCTCTGTCACCAACAGAGTATGCTAGCAATTAAGAAAATGAAGTAATTAATCATATGCATCCACAGAGACATGTGGATGACAGGAAAGCCATTTTGATGAAGTCATTCCTGGTGAGGCAGTGTGATGGCATTGTTCAGTAGCCCCTATAACTTTCTGAAATGTTTAGTGGAAATACGCTGAAAATCTGCTATGTCAGTAGTGGTATTTCAGAATTAAATGTGGTTTCTTAAAACTCAAGAATGTGTTTGTCAACTTTCCACACAGAGAGATCTAACCACAACAACTGTGCTCTTTATTATTCTTTCTAAGTCATTATTTCATCAATATGAATGCAGTTAAAAAACAAACAAAAAAATACCCAACCCCCCCCAAAACACAGTAGATAATTGTATGACCCACTCTCTATTTACATACTTTGTCTAATGCAAGTAAATATTGGAATGTATGTTTTGTGAAGTGTTACTGAAACCAAACACCAAATTAAATATTTTAAGAATTCTGCTTATATATATAAACCAGAATATGATACTAATTTCAACTGCATAATGGATTCTCTGTACTTCACAGTGAAAAACATCTTTCATTTCTTCTTTTATGAGCAGCTTGGTAACTTGCATTAAGCTCACCTACACTATATTCCTTAGGTTCATTCAGCACAACCATGACCTTGTAAAACAAATTTCTTGAGCAAAATGTGTCTGTATGCACCAATATGAAACTCCTCATTGTGACAATGGTTTTCTTTCCCTCGCAAGTTTACTTATTTAAACATAAACCACAACAAAATCACTCTTTGGCACCTATTTTTAGGTGCAGCAAAATGTGCAGGGGTATTATTTAAACAAAAGGCACTAGTACATTGAATTGCTGGTTTAATGTTTGGCCACTGCAGCTTTTTTTCATTCTACTTTGGGATATTACAGCTTAATACTTTCATGTTGAGATAAAAATTCACATTTTCATTCTGTTCCTACTATTAACAATCTCCTATATATAATACAAAACTTGCCTTCTGGTCCTTTAGATCACTTCTGAAATCCAAGCAAACAAATTGTGCTTCTATAGATGACTCATTTCAAGAAACACATACTTTTCACATACATGTAAAATACGAGGATTAGTTATTAACGCCTTGATGTTTTGACTAAGCTTATTATTGCTTTCAGAAAGTACATCACACCAGTTTTATACAAGGATGAAAAATAGCCTTTTCCCAAATAAACAATATAAATACAAGCTTTTATATAAGCACTAATTTCTGGTTTCCCATATCAACAACTTATGTACAGGCATTTACATAAGCACTCATTTCTGGTTCTCCATATCAACCATTTTCCTAAGTATGCCTCCAATTTATTAGCTGCATACTGCCTAGAAGGATGAGAAGAAAGTTAAACTGCAGCAAAATCAGCTTAATCTTAAGCATACATGCTTTGTATGAACTCTGAAATCTTCTTGATTCTGCAGCTTTTGAAATTCTTGTAGCAAATAAAATCAGGAAAACAAGAGTAAGCCAAATTCATGACTTCTGTACCCCTAGCATAAAGGATGTTTAACCAGCTGAAATGTACTGTAGGGGTTATGATTTCAACTGTTTCCCTCTTCTGAAAACTAGATAGCTTCACTATCTCATCTGAACCTTTTTGCAGGTGGTGTAGAATACAACAGTTGGTCAATAATCGATCATAAGCAACCAAATACAATTCTAAGTATGTAACAGGAAACACAGCATTAAAGTTTTTATTTTATTAGATTGATTTAGTCTGGGTCAGGCTTTTTGCATGTTTATTGAAGAAGCAGTTCATGTTGAACCAGTTACTACAGGCTGCCGAACAGGCATAATTCTGAGACCCACTGTAAAGAAGCTAAACCTATTCACTTACAGCTCATCTGATACATACAAAACGTAAACAAGCCAGGAAGATGGCATTTAAAGACTCTACATTAGGTAACAATTCAGAAGTACTCTCAGACTTTCTACACAGCAGGTAACTTTTGTTAGCACTTCTTGGATCTCTGTGTGCACTGACTTGTGCTTCCAGGTACAACAAACTTGTCTATAGAACTTTCAACTATTAAAGGTTTTGTCTGGTAGTAAAAGATCCTTCCTATTCTGATTTTAAAAGGACAGCAAGCTTGGATCAACAGATATATTCTCTATTTTATAGGGGTAAACCGTGTGGCCTGTCTGCAAGAGGGCACTTTCCTCTTCTGCTTAGGCTTGTAGAGTCCCAGCCCAAACTGAAAGCCCCTCACCTATGATGGAGATGTGACTGAATACTGTAGAAATCACAGCAGTATTTATCACTGACCTAATGTACCCTAACTGCCTTTCCCCCAATTCAATTCAATAAAGTTTCCTCCTTGACAAGGCCATCAAATGTTTTTTACCAAACATGGGAAACTGAAGCAAGTGTTTCTTAGGGATGCAGTGGACTCCATTTGGAATGAGATGCTACAGATGTTAAGAATGGCACAGAACAAACATGTAGTAAACCTAGAGAATTTATGACAACACCACAGGCTTTTGAAAATGCTGTTTCTGTAAGTAAAACCTCAGACAATGATCAGCTTTTCAAAGAAAAATCTATTTTCCTTTCTTTTTTTTAGAGATGCCTTTTTTGTCACAGACAAAGATGTTAACGCTTGAGCCACTGGGAGAGAAACAGAACTTCCCCAACATCACAGCAGCGTATATAGACATGATCGATCTTAGAACTAGAATAAAAAAATTTAGTAGCATGACTTCATGATGGAAGTCCTGGATGTGCCTAAATTTGGAGATCTTAAACCCATTATTTCGTGAGGAAGATGGAAAGAAGAATGAGAAGAAGAAAAAAAAGAAGGGCACAGCAGGGGGCAAGAGGGAGAAAAATTATTGGATCAGAGCATTGAAGCTGAAATTAAAAAAAAGCAGTGAGTAAGAAAATTCTAATATTATAAAAAGAGAGACGCAGACATCCCCAGGCAATAAGGGAAAGTCCTGACAAATTTCTAGTATCTTCTACATGATCCTGGGTACACATTCTGCCATACTGAGTGATATGTTTTTTTTCCAAGACAAGGGCAAGCTCAGCTTTGCTTCCCCACTCTGCCATCTGTCCATAGGGAGACTTATTTGTAGTTTAACAGTGTTTTATAACTGCCAGGGTGTTGGAAACCATTAATTTTAGTCTGGGTCAGTAGAGCAGGCTTTTGAATGCCACCAGCAGTAAACTCCAATTCTCACTGTTTCTGACTCTTTTCTGCAGGAACTATGCCACATATGACAGGCTTTGTTGGCAGCTGCTCCTTCTCCCCTCTCCAGCTCAGCCTTGGAATAACTACTGTCCCATCTCCACATCTGCTGGCCTCGTACTCTGCATTGGATACCAGCAAATTTTTATTAAATGCAAATACAAGCTGAGTACAGCGAGGCTACTTTGTTTAATGATTTACTGATTAGCAAGTGATACTACTGATTACACCAATCTATTTAACAATGAAACTGCATTCTGTCTAATTAGCTCCTGTGTTGTGTTCTGCACAGCCAGACACACCAACATTATCTACAGAAGACAATGCATGGCAGATGTCCTGTATCAGAGTGATACTTGGGTTCATCTTCGGTTTTGGAAGACCCTTGTAAAAAGAAAACACCAGAGCTAACTTCATGAGCAAAATAAAACTGACCCCTTCTAAACATTTACACAGGGACAAATACAGCACATCACTAATGCCAAGGAAGTAATTAATTGCATTCTAACTGAATATGTTTTGTAGTCAATAACAGTCATAAGTCCTAACTCTATAATGATTGCAGTGTTTATAATTTTTGTGCATAGACATAAATCAACTTAAAGGTAGATTACTTGAGAAATTAGTATGTTGAAAAAAAAGACCAGTCACTGAAACAAATGCAAATTTTTCTTTTGAGTCCACTCAACTGCATCAAACAATTGATATGGGGATGAAAAAGTATAATTGCAATGGGCAACTTTTCTCTGTTTTAAACTAATGTTGGATGTCTGGCTTGTATCTCTTGGGCACTGGTTCCTTTTTTGCACTGTATACCTACAGAAGTAAATATCACTGCAAAGAGAAGAACTGGTATAAGTGTTCAAAAAGCTACAAGAGGACAAGACATGAAACAGCTATAAAGACATTTAGGGAACACAAGGATAAGCATATTGGAACACAGTACTTTTAAATCATAAAAATAAAATAAAATAAAAATACTTCAACTATGGATTAGAGTGCCCTAGGACACTATTCAATACAAGGTCCCTGATGGAGAAAAAAAAGATACATAGAACAAATAATCTACTTTCATCTAGAACAGATCATCAAATAAAAGAGCACTAAGATTGAGTGTTGTTATATGCTGTTGAGTCTTTTCCTCTGTGTCAGAACCTGGAATAAGGATATGTTAAAAACATGTTTAGAAAATTCAGCCTTGAAAAGGTGTTTGATGTACTGCTATTTGCAGACATTCTGAGCTTCTAGATACTTCAAGCACAGTACAGAATCTATTGCTATGAAGATTGTGGTTCCTCACAGAGGATGACTTTAAGAGAAGGTATTCAAAATCTCCAGCAAAGCCATCACAGAACTCTACCTACAACTGTTTCTCTTCAATAGCTCCAAGTTGGGTATTTGAGACATATAGATGGGATAGTTAGAAACACAGACTTACTTCCTCTCTGCTTCTAGACTTTTCTAGTTATGCACAGGAACTCTTCTACAGAAAATAACAACAGTAATAATCAAACTTCTTCCAAAATATCTTACTATAATATACTATTTTCTTTTTACTAATACTTTTCAGCTTTTTCTCACCAAGTTGAAGCAGATGGGTCTTCCCTTAGCATTACTTTGTGAGTTTTTTCTTAAAAACATACAACAGAAAAAAACCTCAGCAAATTGCTCAGAGATTAAAAACTGTAAAATTACAGTAACTTCTCTTTTTGCTAACTATTGTGTGTCCTCTACTTGATCACTTTCATCAACTGCAACTACTGAGTCACAAGGTATTTACTTTAATCCAAAATCATTCCAAAAAGAGCTGATAGCCAATGAGCTATCACAATGCCAGAGAAAAGAGATGTGGTTTTGAACACAGAAGAAGAAATGTGGTGAATGGAATTGAATGGTTTGTGCCTATTTTGCGCATGTGTTTGATACCCTCTCAAAAGGAACAGAAAACACTGTCTTGGCTAGAACTTGCAGTGCCAAGTTTAACTGGAGGCACAGCCATGTAGAAGAGCAGAGTTTGCCAGCTCTTCCTACGCTGTTCACAAGAAGGTTTGGGACTTATGGAGACCCCTTTGGCAGGCATGTTGTGGGCCTGCAGAACATGCTTCCCTCTCTCCACAAGGCTACAACAAGCCAAAGGAAAATAGGAGAGGCAGATTTCATTCCTATTCCCTCTAAACTCGCTTATTGTGTATTTCTAGGCAACAAAATTAACCCCTTCAACACTTTACTAATTTACATTGTGGGTATAAAGCCAAAATGAAGTTGGGAATATAATTAATTGCACAGAAAACATCTTGAGATCATCTGATAAACAGCACTCTAAGAATGCAAATATATAAAATATGGGTAAAAATTAACAACTGCAATTTTTAATCAATATACTATTTATGTAACTACTTACATATTTCTATTTTGAAAGCCAGTAGGTACATATTCAGAGGGAAAAACAACAACATTCACTTTAGGTCCATTAATTACAGTAGTGGTGCCAGGTGGATGCCACTATAATTCCATTTGCTATCCATTTAGGAAGGTCAGATTTTAGTGAACTGGGCCACACCAAGGTCAGGATTGGTAGCAGGGCATTGATCATATAAAAGCTACTAACCACATGAAAGGAATCACAGTATATCACACATCAAACATTTTGGCCCTGAGCTTCCTTCCTCTAGTCCTACGGGCAGGAAATGCTCTACATATCCTGTGAGATGACCAGACATTTAAAAGTAGCCCCATGTTACAAAGGGTCTGGTACAGTAATTGCCTGCAAAGAAGTTGAAGGAGCTCTGCAGTGCAAAAGTCTTCTAGAGTATCTGGAACACAGTACAAATGACCCTATGACAATAAGGTATGGTATGGTAAACTATGAAGTAATTTTTGGTCTCTCTCAAAAAAAAGTATAAAATGAAACAAAGCTGAAGTTTGCAGCTGTGCATTTAGATGTCATATGTTTAATTACTTCTGTAATTTTATTGTTTAAATTCCTCAGCAAAAATAACAGCATGAGCAAGTCTGAACTTCTAAAAATCAGTTTTTCATTTTTATACTGTTTAATGTTTAGACAGTTTGAGGAATCTCGTTATACTTTTGAAGCATTCACCCAAATTCAGGGAGCACTGTATAAATATACATTTGACAGACTGTATAAATGGTAAGTATGCACAATTCCAAAGGAAGGTCTGTATGATACTTTTGGATGCCAAATGTTTCTAGAAAAAACCCAAGTGGAATAGAGTTTCTCTAAATGTGGAAGTCTGGGGAGGGGGCTAGCAAAAAAGCCAAAATACAATATAACTCAAAGACTTTTATGTGTTTGTTTCATGGTAGAAACAATTTTATCTCAATACTTAATGCTGTTTGGTAGTCAAAGGCTCTTCTGTTTTGATTTTTTAAATATTTCATGTCTACTTGCTTTAACACATATCTAAGGTAAATAATCTTGTGATTTTCCCATTGTTTTCATTGTTTGAATCAATTAATCTAGTTAAGTGGCACAATACCTCAGTTTTTTCAGATGTCCTTACATTCACCTGGAAATACCGAGGTTGAGTTTCACTGAACACAGCCTTCATATCTGATGCATGGAATTTCTGTACGTGGTGTGGTACAAGCTGGTGTCATGGTACAAGCTGGAAGGCACACTGTCCACAGTGTGTTTGATAAGCTGACATGGGACAGGATTTCTTTCACTGTTGTGTCAGTACATCAAACTCATACCTGGACATCAATCAAATTCCATATGCAGTAGAAAAGAAGATTATAAAGAAAGAAATACCAGCTTTTCCTTTACATTAAACAATGTGTACTAACGCGTATTTTCAGTAAGTGTCTATTGTAATAGATGATGTTTATAGCAAGGATAATACAAGAGACTACTCTAAAACATGAATATTTAACTTTCCAAGTCAAGTCACATTTCTCTTTGGCAGTGATTAGAAAAAAAAAAGCAAGGACACTACACATACAAACACACACAAACAAATCCACTGCACATTTGGGAAACAGCAAATTCTATCATCTGTAGTTAGTTTGAGTCCAGTTTAATATATATAATTGGTTACACACTTATGAGCTTCAATGTGTGAAGAATACGTAGATTTTATAAATTATTTTTAGAAAACAAGTTTAATAACACTTGCAGTTACATAATATATCAGGTGGTATTTTTTACTATGCCAAAAATGGAAAAATCAACCATTGCAAGCTGTCTGAATAAAGGGGATCAAAAAAGATATGCCAGAGAATTGCATTCCTCCGTATTTTTCTTGAACACATACATGCACACATATATACACTCCTAACCTTAGAGTGGGAAACAGAAAAATTTCACATTTGCTTTGAAGTTGCATTTGCTAATCTGCAAGTTTCTTCCTGTTCCCTGAAAAACTGTCACATACAAAGATTAAATAATGCTATTCAATAGTTAACAATTTTGATTATCAGGAAGAGTTCAAACCTATTCTGTTCCTATCCTGCTAGTACAGGCCATATTTATTTATAGATAGTCCTGTGTTCTATTTGTATCACCTCCACACCTGTTTATTTTTTATTGCTGGGGAGCACACAGTATCATGCCAGAAAACTGGAGTATTTGTGACTTACGCCAATCATTTACCCTGAACTCAAAGAAGATGCCCGATCCTATCTCTGTATTTTATTACTCTCAACATGCACTTGTGTTAGCCATTAACATACCAGCGTCAGCCACTGCCTTCTCACAGCAGAAAACCAAAACCCTAGCAAAAAAAAAGCATCAGTGGGCATGAAAAATGCTTTGAGAGGATGAAGAATGGTACATTTATTTTTGTGTCCAACAACTAATAAAGCCCATAAGATTGCAAACCAACACTTAAAAAAACAGTGATGGATTTTTTTGTTCTTAAGGACAGAAAGAAGTATAGCTTCTGAAATGCAACAAAACTACTATACATAATTTTCCATCCTTTTTTTTTTTTTCATTGCAGCATAATCAGGTTTAATAGCAGAGTAAGAGATTAAACATCAGAATCATTAAGCATGACTTTTGACTGTACTTAGGGCAGTTGAGCTGAGTGAGGCTGCATTGGAAAAGTCAGCAAGGCTAGGAACCATGCTCACTTACACAGTACAATTTGAGTTGTTCAGGGTAACAGTAACATGGATTTAATTTTGTCATGGTAGCTTGGAAGAGTATCCCATAAAAAATATGCTCAAATAACATGTAACCATTCTGTATATTTCTGATAATCCTCTTGGTTAAATAATTGAAAACCATAGTAGGAATACTTACAAGCATTAAATGAAAGACATGGGCAAACAGTTTTGCAAAAAAAAGAAATCTTCTATCCCGAAAGTAGTTTAAGAACTGTAGTATGAATTTGTCATAGATAAAACCCTGTGAGGGACATCAGAGAACCCACAAATATTTATGGAATGAACCGCAATCTGTATACAGAAGTCAACAAATGTCTCATTACAAACGGGATATGGTTTTCCCAGTAACAGAAGCACACAACTCGCATTATATTTACCTTGAGATCCTGTTATAATTAAAAAATACTACAAAGAAAAGAAGTCTGCTTTATATATTACTGGAAAATACTTTTGAACAAAAACCATTTGCTGAAACTAGATCTGATGCAAACTGTATTTACTGACAAACAGTTAAGAAGAAAACTGTATAGAATAATACGTTTTAAAAGCTCTCTTGAATTATTTTAGAATTATTTATTACAGCCAGGACTTTTAGATGTTAATTTTCAGTATATCAGACAGAAAAGCAACCTTGATACATAAATTCATTCATATATTTTAAGAATCAGCAAAAGAAAGTCTGGTAAGAAACTGCAAGCACTTTATGCAAAGTAAATGAACGTCACTTTCATACAGAGGGACCACTCCAACTTTTAATATAACATTAATTTCTAAGAACCAACTATTTTCTCCCACATTAACAGAAACCCAAACACCTACCCTCATTTCCCTCCCTGTATTTTACAATAACAGCCAAAATATAAAGCTACTTGGTTGGGGGGGAAAAAAAGATTAAAGGGAGGTAACTTGAAGAAAAGAAATTTAAAAGCTTCAATAATATTGCTTTATAGCATAAAACATAAACTACAACTCATATAAAAAATAACTCTAGCTTTCAGATTACCTTTTATTTCTCAGTTTTACAGCTTATCTGAAAAAATTTTTCATTACATTTAAGTTGCTGAGTATGTAAACTGTGAAAGGTATCCTGGGATTTTTAAGTGGTATTTAATGTGTTTTTCTTTGTCTCTGTGCCCTTTCTTGCTTACCTTTTGAAACTGTTACAATCTGTTTGAAAATGTTAATGCTGAATCCGAGAATTTTATTAAAATTCTTAGTACACAGTGTCAGATTTGGTGCTGTGTTTCAGAAGCCCAGATCATGATGGCAGACTAAGCTGACCCAAGCCCAGGCTGATACAGCACACCTCGTATACCTATAGAACAAATGGCCTTGGGGCAATAACCTCACTGAAAACAATTGCCTGATGATCACATTTTTTAAATTCTTTCAGCTCCCTCAGCCAGTTCACTATACACAAGTACAAACAGCAACACCATGGAGAAGAGAAGGAGATCTTAAAACAGTGCAAATTTAGATTTACAACCTAAGTGGGCACAAATCTCCTTGCCTAAAGATAATGTTAAAAAATCACCATTACACTGACTCCACTCTGGGCTGCTCCAAGGAAGCCCAAGGACATGCTTTTACTCCCTTATCCCCTCCAGTGGGCATGGCTGGTCTGCCACGTTTCAGTGGGAGAGCAAGAGACTTCTCTACTCAAAGAACTCCTCAAACATCTGGCACGTATAACCTCCACTGTGGTAAAATAAGAACTGTTTCAGGGAGGAATCAACAGTTTGAAAAAATATTTTCAAATGGAAGGAAGAGCCATTATTAAAATTAAGGGAAGCAAAGAGTTACACAATTTGATCTCAGTGAAGGAGGCATGCTTGAAGAGAAAGAGACATGAGATTTCTGAGGAGTTCATTCCAAATGTGCAAAACATTATGAAAAAAAGGAAAATAAATTACTCTTCCTAGGGAGAAGATGAGAACAAGTGCAATAATCTTGGGTGTTAATGAAAAAACACCCCCACGCCTAACAAGTATGTAGAATCTAAAGACTAGGAAATATAAAAGGAAATAGTTCAAGACACAGAGTATTTCAGTATTAAAGTGATAACAGAATATAATGAAAAAATTTTAAAAGGATTAAAACTAACCAAAAAACCGAACCAATTTGCTTGATTTTATTTTGATTGGCTTCATTACAGCAGAATTGCCGTTTTTTGGTAAAAAAAAAGTGGAGAAAAACTATGTTAAACAACATCTCAAACCAGCATAAATAAAGGAAATCCTAATCTCTCCTTCACTGAGTCACCATAAACATATTACAGATTTCAAAACTGAGGTTGTATGAACTTCATGCATCAAGCTCCGCATATACCACAAAGCAAATACTGATTTAACTGGGTTAAAACAGTTACTGAGACAGTATCAGGAGAAGAAGGAACTGTGAGTTCAGGCTGCTGTTTATCTCTAACTTAGCCTTGACTTTGCAGAACACAGGGGAGTGAAGATCACCCACAGCTGAGAAACCTTTTTATAGCACAAAGTATAGTGCACAAGCACAACAGAGACAGCAATGCCCTTGGGAAAGTTTTACTTTACAACTGCTATTTACTTCTGACCTTAAGCTGTTTAATGATGGCATCATAATTAAATAGTCAAAGGAATGGAGTACATGCTACAATAAATTATATAAAAAATGGTACTGAACACTTCATAGACTACATTTTGAAAGACACATCTCTCATGGTTGGCTCCAAGTTCACAGTTAAACTGTCCAACCTGAGAATTTCACAATCTGAACAGTCCAGTTTAAAGCAATTCTGAAAATCTAATCCCAATTTAGTTCTAAATCACACAGAGGTGTTAGAATGAATGACACCTGAATAATGAAACCATCTTAACCCCAGTGTAAATTCAAATGCTTTATGCTTTAGCTAGGAACATGAAATGTGATTGCCCTAAGCACCAGTTGTAACTGGCTTGCACAGACACACCATATTTGCCCACTGAACCAGTACACAAGGCCAGGAGACCATCACTGGTAAAGAACTGGCACTTCCACAAGGTGCCCAAGCTCCTCGCCATGCCTTGGCATTGGAGTCCCTCCCAAACCTGTGACCAGATTCCCATGATCTTCCAGGTCAAACTTGAATGGTTTTGAGAGATCGATGAAGATGCACTTTGAAATCTCTGTCTGCCTCCAGAGCAGGGCTTTTGGGCACAAATAGACACATCTCTGTGAATGTCCACAAAACTAAGTCCCCTGCTCCCCACCAAGGACTGTGATGCTGCTGGGGAACACAGGTGTGCCAATAGCTCAGCCAAGGCACCGGCAGCACACCCAGCTGAAAGGAGAACTCTGCAGACAGAATGCATATTCAGTCATCAAAGTAAGTGGAAAGTAACAATAAATCATTGATGAGGGATACTAATTATAGTATTAAAAGATTTTTTTAATATATGCACTGTTTAAGAATTACTAGACTTCAAAAAATATCTTTACACATTTTACAGGTTTCACCTTTGCTCTGTTTGAATTAATTGGTTATTCCTTTGAATTCATTCTTTATTGATATTTGCTTCATTTTCTTCCCTGACATATTTGTTAATGTTTCCCAAAAGGCTGCACTGTTTAACAAAAAGTGGATGGTTAGATAATGCCACTGCTCTTCAATAGGAATGCTTCTATAAAGTACATTTCAATTGTCTTTCTATGAGGAACTGCAAGAAGAAATTAAAAATTATTCTAAGACTCAGATTCTGTGCTACTAAGAGAAAGAAAAAATACAAAGTAGGTATGTGTGTTGATAACACAGTGATTAAATTGATGAACTGAAGAGAAAAATAAAGTTGTAAAAATGCTTTCCTTATGGTATTTATTTTACTATTCATTATAAGATAATAAATTTCAAATACATGTATTTAGGTAAATTAGACACATTGAAGATTCCAGTAAAACTCAAAAAGAAATTTCAAGTAAAAATAAGATTGATAGTTAAAGCTGAACATTTTAAAAGTCAAATTCCAAATATAAATTTAGCTTTGAATAGCTTTTGGTATTAGATAATTAACAAGCTACATTTCTGAAACTAAATGGGCAGTTCCAGCTGTTATTTTACAATTAGTTTCCACTGAGGGTTTTAAATTAATAACTGCTGCAATAGCCTCAAACATGCCAATGTTAATTAGGAGTGGTGTTTCCATGTAACGCTACCCATATATATGAATATTTTACTGGGCGAAAGGTCTAAGCAGACTTTTTTTTCTTTGCCTCTCTACTAAAGATAGAAGAAGTGAGAAATGTCAAGCAGGAAAAGACTTTACTTCCAAGCCCTACTCCAGAGAGTGGGACAGGATTCTTATGGAAGATAAAGATGACTTTCCTAAGCTCCTTATGCTAAAAAAGCATGTGTTCAAGTACAGTAGCAAAGAACAATATTTAGGGCTTGCTAGTATTTGGGATGAATATTTTCATTTACACCCAAGTTAAACAACTAATAAATCTAAATTATTAAATGCAAAGAGAAACAAGATTGTATGTTCAAACTACATGTAGAGACAATCCTGTTA
>VXBX01002685.1:0-54156 GCA_013400415.1 Scytalopus superciliaris | reverse complement strand
AAAATCATCCAGGTCTGA
Source organism: Scytalopus superciliaris (assembly GCA_013400415.1). Classification (NCBI taxonomy): domain Eukaryota; kingdom Metazoa; phylum Chordata; class Aves; order Passeriformes; family Rhinocryptidae; genus Scytalopus; species Scytalopus superciliaris. The sequence continues at coordinate 54,138 of VXBX01002685.1, read as the reverse complement.
AATCTGAAACAAAAATAGTAAATAAATTATAGGAACAAGTTTAAAATCTTCACTGTTACAAGGTTTTTTCCTTAACACAGGAAGAAGAGAACTGAAAATGGTGTTAGTGCAATTCTGTTTCACAACTCGTATGCAATAAAAGCAATACTTCTCCTTGAAATACTAATTTCTTTTCTTATAAGTTTTTCTACATAACATTCCCTCCGCAGTTTTAACCACTTGGAAAGTTAAGAAAAATTGCAATAGAGATTTTATGACATACTATAACTTTTACTTTTTCTAATTCCCTGTGGTACATATGGACATTTTAATAAGCAGTTCACATTTCCATCAAAAACTATGTGCATGTACATTTTTCACTGATTATCATTGTTGCTTTTATTCAAAGAAAAAGAAAGAAACTCAGGTCAGCATTAGCTAATTCCTTGTTTGCCTACCAAGTAAGTTTCAAAGAAGTATTAAAAAAGGTAAAATAGAAAATAAGTTTTAATAGAACCTTTGTAAAATAACATACTCTTAAAAGAAAATTACTCCTATTAGGTCCATATTCTATAAACAGTTATCTTAGTCCCACACTTCTATGCAAAAAAGAATAGTTTTTAAACTGTTAATTTAAATTGTTAATTTTAAACTGTAAATTGTTAATTTAAAATGAAAACATCAAAATTAACCTTTTTGCTCATACTATAGCTATAGAAAAATCCAGGCTTTTTTTAACAATAATTTCAAGGTACAGTTTTTGAATACAAACATGTCCCACAGTATTCAATGCTGAATACAAAAATATTTCTGAAGAGAAGATGCTTATAGATGTGGGTGCTGTTGAAAAGTTTTGAAACGCATTTGATTTTCCAAACCACATTTGAAAGAAAAACCAGATTTCCACACAGAGTGCTGGCTATGTATGTGCTTCTTTCATAAATTCCTTGCATCATTTTTTCCTTCCCCTCAACTCCAGCACTATCAGCACAGACACACAAAATTGTTTATTACTCCTTATTTCACTGAAGGGTTTTTGTTAACCAATTATGGTCGTTACATGATTATTACAAGCATGTTTCAGATAGAGGTACTTGAAATAAAGACAAATAGAAGATATCCTATAAGGAAAACCGTTTTGGTTTGTTCTTTATAAATGTTTGAGAGTTACGCAGAGAAAAACAGTTAACTACAAAAATGAAAAGCATAGACTAGACACATTTATAATAAAAAAGACTTGTATTGATAAAAGGTTTCATGAAAAAATAAGAAAATTTACAGCTACCTTTTCATGAGTAAACTCTTTACATGTAATATTTTGGGGGGAGAGTGGCATGTTTAAAGAATTTCCATTTACATTCACAAATTGGAAACAGTCTAAGGACAGCTTTAAGCTTTGATCTCTGAAAGATCTACACATGAAAATGACCATGGAACACTCAGAGCTGGACTATTAAGCTTTGATATATGACATGAATGAAATGCTTGGATCTTGAAAATGATGAATCCAGAGCATGGACAACAATTAGATTCTTTATTGGCCAAGCTGAGGAAAGCTTGGGATTCTGTTTACCTAAGCTCCCAGAACCTGACAGTTTAGCAATATTATTCTGGACTTTATTACTCAGACCTTTAGTCAACAGACTCCAAACAGCCTTTATTTTCTCAGCTTTTTATCAGCCATTTCATTTGTGCATTAACAATACTATACCTCAACATTATTTTAGACTATCTGTTCATGGATGCTCTCTAAAAGTCTATTAACGAATGTTTCATGACAAGAGTTTGCTAAGAACCATGTGGGGGATGACCAGCAATTACTTATTTAATTGATCAGAATGTTTGCATAGTATTTGATATAACAGTCCTTATCCCAATATAGAGGCAGTACTAAATATCATCTCAATTTTAGCTCTGTGCTGCTTCATATTTAAGCACATCCATGCATCTGCTTTCTCTCATTTTTTCAGTCAGAGAAACAGAATTTCTGGATCTTGTGATTAAGTTTTCTGTCATTTCCCTAAGGAAAGTGTTCAGTTCTGCTGGTAGCTTAGTACAACTAGTGCTACTCATTGTTCAAACCCCTGACATACACACCTTTTTTTAATTCATTACTTTTTATGACATGCTTCTACTGACTGGAAGTATTCAAGGATTCCAACTATGCTCATCTTAATTGTACTGAACATTCTTTGTTTATACAGGAAAACACTGCTGCAATCTAAAGAGGTGACAAAAATTATCTCATAGAATGTGAGATAATTTGGCAGAAAACTGACCAACATGACTACAAACACATCTGACTAATCACTTCTTTAAGCATTGTAATTTATTCATGCTGATATTCTACAATAGCCACTTTTATTAAAATAAAAAGAACTTAGGAAATGGCAAAAGTAAAACATATGAAGACACACAAAGACGGAAATGCAGCTTTTTTAATTACCCTGGAAGATGTTACTCTCTTTGCTGCAGAGGAAAGGATCTTCTGTCCTGGTGTCCTCAGATTGCTTTATATTCATCAAAAGTCTGTCCTTTTGATAAGTAATTATCAAAAATCTAATAATCTGCTAGGTTTGCTGTCTGGAGAAAGACTTGAACAACTTGATCTAAATTGCTTGAGTAAGAGGCAGGACTAGTCCCTTCCAATTTAAATTATTCCATGCTTCTACCCTTCCCTTGGACTTTGTTAACAGAATCAGCACTCTTCACATAGAACCAAATATTTAAGTTTTTAGAGAAGTGCTCACTGCTAATGAGAAATCTTAACTGATGTCCTCCAAAGTAAACAAAGCATTGCTACAAACACCACAGCTGCTAAAAGTCTCTGTGTAGTTAGGCTCCTAATTCCATTATACTAACACTGTAGCAGAAGCATTCCTTTCATATCGGTACTGAGGAATCCACAATGACAGAGTTTTATGAAGATCTTGAGGAAAGAACTTTCAAATGGAATTTTTATACTAGACACCAGAGAGAAAACAAGAGCAAATGCAGGCCTGAAAAATGCAACTTTTTGCCTTCTTCCCCAAAACTGCTAGACCTCTCTCCATTTTGTCAAATCTATTTGGCCATTCATCAGGCCACTTCTAAAGTTCCAACACACTCAGAACAATCACACAAGCAAGAAATGATGACATCATCTTGTTTTTATGCAGGCTGTGGAGTCACCTACAAGCAGCAGCCTCCCCTGCTCACAATCCCAAGCTCAACATGATCAGGTAGTTAAAGCTCACAAAAACGTAGTTCTCTCCTTCACTGCATAGCAAAAACTCCATTTAATCTGACTGACTCCTCCACAGTTTCAATTAATTGCTCTTCCCTCTCTTTAGCCAGGTTAGGCAGCTGCCTTGCTTGCATCCTTATCCCAAAACCTCCTTTATTCTGGTCCCTGACCCCATACCAGGGCCTTTGGGCATCTACAAGAATTCCAACCAACAGAGCTGGCAGTTTCTTGATGGGAATGCAGTCCTGGTCATATTTGTGGAAGACAAACACACCTTAACTGGAGCTGGGACTAGAATCAGAAAATCATGAGAAATCAAAGCAAACAAACCAACTCCTAGGATTTAGCAGAGAAAAAAAAACCTGAAAAAGACAAACTGTCTCTTACTGTGACAAGCTAAAAATGTGTCAGTATACTTCTTTCAGAAGCCCTAAGTTCACTGTTATGGTACATGCATCTTTGTTTACTACGGATATTAAAAGATTAAACTATACTGGTCCATTTTCTACTGAAGGAAATACTTGTAGACTAATTTTTATACGGTATAGGAAAACTGAACTTTCTATGTCAACACATTTCTTTCCAACTTCCCATAATCATCTAAAAAAATATTTGTGCCCAAACTTTTGAGGCACATTGTTTTTCCAACATTACATTTTCAGTTTTGTTCTCTCTCCAAGTCAGCACATAAGCTATTTTTCCTAAGACATAGATGGAGTCAGTTCAGCTTACAGTCCAAAAGTGGTCTGGTTTATTTAGTATGACCTGCAGCCATACCAAACTTACCTTTCATGCATTGGCATTCTCTTAATGATATATTACCCATTCGGTTTTTCATGTGCAAATTTATTGGACAAATTCAAAAGATATTTGGAAATGCTATTCAGCTTTCGGCCATGAAAATGTTTCTCAGCCTTTTCTAAAAGAATGGTTTCTAAATGAGAAGCAAAAATTCTTTTTATGAAGCACTACAAAAGTGACATTAATTGCATGTGGTTGTAGTTCAGGCCTAAACAGAAGAACTGCTTAAACCAAAGTGGCACCGCAAATTAAGTTTGTATCCCCACTCCAGAAACACTGTAAAGACAGTGGTTCAGACAACAAGTTATTTTCTTTTATTCTATTAAAAGCAGCAGCAGCAAATTGGAGAAGAGAGGTTGGAAAAAGACAGAAGATGACATGTTGGGATTATTAAAATGCTGTAGCAGCTAATTCTTCAGTAATCAACAGGCTGCTGTAATTTAACTTTTTTTAGAGTCTGTTAAACTGGATATTGTACTACTTGTATTTCTGTTAATATTTACTAAGAAATCTTTCACCTAAGTACATGAACTACACATTGTGTGTGTTTGCACATTTTACTAATTGATTTTTAAGTATTCTGTATTAGCTCCAGGTTCTGGTATGTAGTACTATCTACCATGCTAGAAGGCAAAATACTTGTTAAGTTAACAAATCTCATATTTGGAGAAACAAATACTAACATTAGGCCTAACATCACGTGTTAGTAAAATCCTACTGTTTGGTTTTTTCCCTTTAATATAGATTCTGTGTCCTCCCCAACAATACAAAATCCTTTGTATTATTTTATTTAAAAAAACCCACTCTCAAAGCAAAACAACAACAACTGAAAAATGGAGACATGGACTCCACTCACAGCTCCAGCAGTCTAAGAGCAGCAACTGCCATGCAAGAAAATGAACAGTTATCTTTTTCACCATGGTTCTCTAAGTACACTTTGTTCTGAATCAAAGAATATGTAATTAGAAAATGCAACTAGTTCAACCCCAAACTGGAACCTTACTATTTTTATTTAAAAAACAATTAATTTATGTAGCTTGAAAGTGTTGAAGCTCACTTAAATGGACCAAAATAATAACCTCCTCAAAATCAAAAGACCACCCACTACCAACTTCAATATTGTCTCATGAAATGTTGTGAAGTAACTTGACACTCTGCTCCAAAATATCTTAAAAATAATACAGCTAGTATGACTGCATGATTAAAGAAAGAAAGATAAGACCTAGTCGTTTGACATGCTGGGACATTAGAAGAGTGGTCATTGAAGCAGTCATAGGAAATTACTGAAAATGTCAGATGTTTCTCAGAAAAAGACATAGGAAGCATGATGTTGTGAGAATGGTTACAAAGGAGCCAGTAACACTCAGGTGAGAGAGGTCTTCAGCCCAGCACTTGTTTCTTTTATCCATTTGGTATCTTGATTTCTAAAGGAGGACTGGAATATATTGGAAGTCTATAAAACTATGAAAACCAAATATGCACTGCAGAAATCTAGTCTGAAACATTTATGTATATAAGACCCAAAGGCCCATAATACAAAATGCCATCAGAACCTTTAAGTAATTATTTGAAAAGCATTGAATTTCTGCATTTTAGATGCAAAGATATTGGACTCAAAAATGTAAACTGGCACAGCCTCATTGATTTCACTGGTTTGTAATGGCGTTTCCCTTGGTGACTGAAATGACCTTAGAGAAGCTGGAAATTGCAGGTTCCACTTTGTGATCAGGGATTCTCCTGATAAACGTTTGGTTGTCATAAGAAGAGTGGAACCTACATTTGGTCCCCTAACTCTCAAAGCTGCTGTCAGATGAGATGGCAGTCTCCCCAGACAGAAAGGGCAGAAGCAGGAAAAGCATGTACAAATGTCAGGAAGATCTCTTTCATCTGTGGGCACATCGAGAGCTGGATCAGGGACTGCCACCCAAAGCTGTTGCGAGTGCCAGGCTGTAAGATTTCTTCCATGAATTCTCCATAATACAATAGATACAATGCTCATTTAGAAACAGAAGGGGGGGGGGAAGGATAAACTATAACTAAACATACAAGCAAACCCATTAATTTAAATGTTTCCACATGGAAGTATGAAGAAAAAGACTCTCTTACAACTTCTAAGTGATCAGAAGTAAAATTGGAGATATTTCATGGTCTCCTAAAAATCCTAGTCTTGACAAAAGTAAAACTTGCTGTCATTTTCTAGGCAGTAAATGTTTTACTGCTGGGAAAAGATTTTGATGTTTGTAATTTCTATTGAAGAGCACTATGAAGTAGTTAAAAATATTGCCACATCTGAAAAACAGACCAACGGGAAGTATAAGACACTTGTTCATCTGTATTTCTGTGACTTTTCTCACTTGGTATTATTTGCAACCATACTTTCATGTCTGGCAACAGTGCCAACTCCACTAAGGATCATATATTACTTTTATCATGCTGATTACATATGTTCACCAGTTTTGCTGCCTATATATGATTAGTGTGGTTTGCACATACTTAGTGACACAATCCAGAGCATGACATTTTCACAGAAAATGTGTTTACTGGGAAAGAGCTCCTTAGAAGTTTGCATTCCTTTCAGCTTTGATCTACATGACATCAAGAATCCTACAGTTTGAATATATGTTTACCATTTATATTATTAAGATCTATCTCCTTCACACTGTAAGGCTACTGAACATTTTGGTAGTCACAAAAAATTTCCTTTTCTCTTAGGTGAACTTAGTAGTAGCTGAATAAAAGATAGCCTCTTAAAATGTTCTCATCTGTGAGCTTAAACTTCATAATGACTTGACATTTAAATTCTGTTATTCATCAGCACTTCACAGCAGAACTTGATTTGTCTAAATGGATTTGAAAGGCCACAAGTGAAGAAAATCAGAAAAACCTGGTTTTGAATATCAAAAGATTGTATGTGAAAAGTATTTTTACAGGCTGCACGTACCCGTTTTATTGATCAATTAACTTCTCCCAGAATGAATTTTTCCGAGACCATATATGAAAAGGGAACCCACTCCCCCGACACTTACTGATAAATGTCTTTTCTGAGCACAGCTCTGCTAAGAGGGTTGTCAGCCTGAGGAGCCATAGAGACAGATCCCATCTTGAGAACCAAAGTGTCTTCCTTAATCGCCGGATTAACTGTAGTTAGAAAAAGAGAAAAATATGTGTTTGATTAAAAGTCAAATGCACATAGCAGGAACACTGAAAAATTATTATTTAAAAAAAATGTACATAAGAATATTTGCTAAGGATTCAATTTTTCTCAGGAGTGCCATAAAATCAATAGCCCTGTTGTGATACATAAAAGACAAAACTATAGTAATTTCATTTCCTCAGAGTTTTATCACACCACTGAACGCTGGTCGGTGACTTCTCATTTTCTCAATTCTTTTTATTATTATTTTCTTTTTCTTCCAAAGTGAGTTCAGACATTTTTCCACAGACTTCTTTGAATTCTGTTTGTTCCTTCCATAATTATTTGCTGAAATATCAGCATGTAAACCACTCTGAATCATGCATCCTTTTTATTAAGGGCCTAGACCTTTTAGATGTAAAACATTGCAGGTTATTGCAATATAACCATCCTAGTAGCATTTGTAATGGGCTGCAACACATATGAAAAGTTCAAACACAAGGACTGAAACAAGAGAATCTGAAATCTGACACATATATAAAGAACAAGATGTAGTACTGGACAGTAAACTCCACATCAGTAACAAAATCATTCCAAGAAGAAAAATCTCTGCTTTCCCCTTCATCTTCATAATTTTCAAATGTCATCCACATGTAAAGTTTCATATTAGACAGAAAACCAAAGTCCTGCCCAGAAATAAAACAGCACAGACAAAGCACTTGGATAAGGTTGTGCTCAGAAGAGTCCGCAGGAACTAGGAAGCTCCTGAGAGCACGAGGGGCAAGTTCCAAGAGGTCATCACAAGAAGGGAACCGGTTCACTGCAATGCCCGTGCGGTACGCAGCGAGGGTGGAATGACACCACGCTTGCTTCCACATCCAAGGGAGGTTGCATGACTCTCACATATGAGTTTTAAAAACAAAATTACAGTAGCAGAATAGGGTTTAAATATTTCACTGAAGAGTGAAATGCTTGGTGTGGAAAGAACCAGCAAAATCTATAAGCTTGAAAAACAGCCATTCAGACCCACGAATGTATCAGTGAAAAGGACACCATGTTTTGCAGCTAAATGTGTTTATAGATGTATTCATATTTTTGAACAGATCTAAGAAGTCACAGGATTCACAGAAGTTTAAGGATACTTTTAAACTACTGTAGGGAATAGCACAGTAAACTTAAAAGAACCTCATCTACTTACAAAATAAAGTCAAATCCTTTAGTCACCCCAAAGTAAAACAAAACTACAGATGGTTTGGTTACAAGAACTAAGGTAGAAAAGTTAAACTGATGACAACTCCGTGGGTTTTTTTGTTTGTTTTTGTTTTTACTGAATCTGAACCTGTGTTTTCAACTTCTACATTAAAAAAAATTAGGAAGACACTGTGCTAAGTATTAGAATATCACCACTGTACATTTACATGTTAGATTTTTTTCTCTCCGATACTCACATAAGAAAAGGGAGTGAAGGTATTAAATATATATCAGATTGTAATTGCAACTTAATGAGGTGGCAAATGCCTTATTCCGAGAAGTGGTTCTTAATAAAATGTATCTTAGGCTAAGACTTTTAATTTATTTTTGACACTTCACAAAGCAAAATAAACATAGGACTACTCATAACAGTCTCTATTGGGTAAGTATTTTAGGAGTTTTTTTCAAGGCTGGGCATGAACCTTTTGTGTACAGTTTTCTGTAGGTCAATAAACGAAATCAATTTTAAACCAGAAATAATTACAGGCATTAATATGTTCATCTGTTTTTTCATGAGTGGTAATTTTAGTCATGACTTCATGTGATGAATTCACATCTCCATTCACTAACCCTGCCTTTTCAAAATACAGAAACAATATAGCAAACAATCACACTCATTACAGATGCCAACAAATTTGAGGGGAAAAACATCTACGCTACACAATATAAATGCAATCTAGGAAAGTCATATGGACTCAGGTGTAATAATGTTGTTCACAATCTCACTTGATTTTACCCACTTATTTCAGTCATCTTTCTGTTGAGCTAAAGACATTATGCTCTTTCAACTCTTACTTTTAAGGCTTCTTCTCCAGCACTTGATTAACATTTGTGATGCTTTTCAGCACCCTCTCCATTTCTATCAATACCCAGTGCAGAAGTACAGCTATCACCCTTCTTTCTTCTGACTAAGTTCACTATGGCCCTCAAGCTGTTTTCAGCCACTGTTTCGCAGGACAATCTCTCCAGTCCTGAAGACACAGTCTGCATGAACTGTTTCCTTGATATATAACTTCAGCTTTGGAAGATGCAGTGTATTTTCTACAAACAGTGATGTAAGCACAGTGACCCAGATGCACGGCCTCGGGAAATTCTTTGCAACATTTGCTGGTGCTAGCAGCAATGGCTTTATATTTACTTTCAGACTATTAAATACCAATTTTACTAATTATTCCCAATTGACAAGTTTTTGTGGTTTTTTTCTTAGCCTTCTGGTTAGCCATTTTTAATTCATTTAACATTTCCACAAATATATCATATGGGGATATATTTAAATTAAATACCGTAAGACACAATGTCAAACTCCTTACAAAAGTCTAAGCATATCAAATCTTTGCAAACATTTTATCAACTAAGAATACTAACCACAATGAAGAATGGAAATCAGATGTATTTAACAAGACTAATTTTCTATAAAACTGTATTTATTATCTGGTAACAAATACGTGATTCTTTATTAACTGAATCCTGCAATATTTTTTCCTATCATCTCTCTGAGGTAGAGCAATGAAACTACCTGTCTTCATTTTATTTGAACATCACACTTTTCACTTTACTAGATATACTTTCAGCTGTCTAAAACCTGTTTTGTCAAGGTGTGTTAAAAATTAGCCTCAGAAGACTGAGATCCCTGAGCACAAGTTACCCAGCCTGACTGATCTGAAACTTTAATAGTAAGGAAGGAGGATGTTACAGACCATATGTTATGACAGACTTCAAAGTAGAGAGTCATGCTCATGTGACAAGAATATATCACTTCTACAAATGCAGGACATACGTTTATTCAGTATGCCGCCTTTTCTTTTTCACTATCAACAAATTTATCATGTCCTCTCTAGTGAGTCCTGATACTTTGCTCCTAGTATGTACTAAAAAGAGTTGCTATTGTCCTCAAACCAGCCAGATGTGGATTTTCCCTGTGTCTACCACTTCTTATCAGTTTTTTGCAATTTACCATTTTTATTTATAGTCTTATGCTATGCAGTAATTCTTGTTCCTATTTGTTATATATTGCTTTTATATATCTAGTTATCTTTACTTCATCGCTAAGTAACTGTGGGCTGTTGGCCAGAGCTTGAAACACCACCTGATTATTAACAAATCAAACTTGGAGAAAGCAGCATTGCTTATTGCCTAGGATAGAATGCTGCCCTCGAACCTACTACCAAAAGAAATGTTAATTGGGTGCTGCTGTAAAAACCATGAAACTAAAGTATTATAAAATTGTGTGGGTGTAGTCATGCATGTATGTATGTAAATTCCTTCGAAGAAAAAACATGATTTTGATTATTTCATAGTGCTTGGCTACCACAGTTCATTGTGTGAAGTTTGGGTTTGGACTGCATGAATAAACAACAGATTTGCCTTTTTTTTTTTTCTCCCCCTTTTAACTCTACATATAAAGTCACAATTACATCTGGTTTTGGGGGGAAGGATAGTTTACATAGTAGGCACAAGATATGAACAGCACACAACTGAGTAGAAGAGAAACTGAAATAGTTTTTCTACTCCTGGTGCAGTGATTACAAATCAAAACACGCAAGTCTGATTGGATAGAAAATCTCTCCCAGTAAATACATGCTGACTGAGATCTTATGGAGGAATATCTCCACAACACAACACTTTTCTGACCAAGCACACCAGTGATGTGGGTCATATTCAATTCCTGCTCCTTATTACTGTTTCTAATTTCTATTACTCTTGAAAACAGGAGAAGAGAGAAGCAACTTATTTCATGTTCATAAACAAATGAGACTTTGGGAAAATCTAGGGTGAAAGAAGAAAGGAAAAAACAGTACTGCTTTTCATAGTTATGCTATTTCAGAGTTTTGCAGTGGAAGAGGTTAGCTGGCTGTCTTCTTAACTTAGTAAAGATAATCTTTAGCATTGTGCTTTAAAAGCAAGCAGCTTTTCTTCCTACATTGACTGCTCAACCATGGCAATTCTGTTCCTTGCATGCATTTTCATGCAAGGGACAACAACAAGGCAGTTTTTTTTATAGGTTCTTTTTAATAAAGCATACAGCTACAGAGCTACAAAAACACACTTTTAAAAATATTTCCTTGACAGCATGCCCTAGAACTCCCTTCCAACTAGAATCATAATTCTTTCTTGCTAACACAGCCATTCTAATTTTATCTTCCTGTGTTTTCAGCATTCCCAGTTGGAAAATTGTAGAGGATGCTGGCAAAAAAAAGATCTATGTAAATTCTCACTGTCTGCACTTCTTGCAATTAGGTTATGGGAAAAATTTAAAGCCTATACTCTTAGGATTATATTGTATGTTGTCATACATAATGGTAAAAAAACCCTCCATACCTATAGAACTTATGTAAACGTATCATGATACCAGTAAAACACTACTTTCTTTTTAATCTCTAGAAAAATTATGAGAAGTGAACACACTCCTACTAGTTGTTACATGGTGCAATTTTAACCTTAGCATCTCTTTTTTTAACTTATAAAGACTGCAATAGGGATGGAAATATATTTTTACATATGAAGGGAAAACAATTTCTTACAGAACAAATATTACCCATAGATCAAATAGCTATTTACAAACAGTTTACACAACCCAAACTCCACAAATACTCAAAAGCCTGTTGCATAATAGAGTTGGAATAGCGTCAATTAAAATGATAAACTATATCATCTGTTGGGCATCAATCCCAAGGTACATTTTAATAACATTTTCCAGACTGAACTAGAATACTTACTTACTTCACTACTCCATGGTTTTTCAGGTGTTCCCTGTATACATTGCACTGCTGGAACAGGTGTCCATGAACACTGAACTGACAGCAGTGTAGTGAGAGCTGACACAGAATCACCACTGCAGAACAGGGTTAAACTCCCTTTCCACAATTCTTGACCACTTTTTATAATCACATTGTAAATGCAAACTCTATAGGTACCAGGAAAGCAAGGATCAAATAAATACGTAAAGGAAATTTGGAGCAAATCTGCAGAGAAATAACATCAATGTTGATGTTTCCTAACTCTGACCTTTAAAACTGAAGCAATGGTCAGCGATTTAAGTACAAGTACTTGTCTACAATACTGAGCAGCTAAAAATCTCTAACATAAAATACTGTACCTTCTGTGATGTGACGATCTTCCTCATTTTGGGGGAAGAAGACTCGTATTACACCAGTGTTGATATAAATCAGAGGCAAGTTGCGGGAAGTCAGAGCATGAGTCCTCATGGGTTGGCCTGGTGACTTTCTTTTCTCCTTTTGCCTCTTTGGCAACCTGGCTTGAAAAATGCTCACAATGGCATTAAGCAAAGGGAAACAGAGGACCACATCAAAGGCCTGAGCAGAGAGAAGGATCTCATGGAGAAAGTGAGGAGAACCATCAGTGTGACCTTCTGACAGCTTATGGAATGTTCTTCGTTCATTTCTTGATATCAGTTTGTGCCTGACATTTTTTGTCACAGCTTTGGTGTAAGTGAGAGAAAGAAATCCATGTTGCTGGTGTGAGCCATCTAAAAGTTTTGCAGTTGTCTGTTTCGAGGAAAAATAAATAAATAAACTGCAAAAATGCATATGTAACATTCATCAATTACTCTATTTCTGCTTGTTAGGATGTTTAGGGTTCTGTATTTTTTAATAGCTTTCCACAGTCAAATCGTAGTAAAAAAACCCAAAACCAACCTTTCATTCTTTTGGAATGCACCATTTGTCTGCAGCATGTCCACACTTCTCTACCTTGGGTCAGCTAAAACTATGAATTTCTGAACATCTTTTTCTTTTCTAATTATTTATGTTGCATGAAACTCGAGCCAAGCAGCTGAAAAAATCCCATATATTCAAGAATCTAAATTTTCCAAATATTTCTGATACTTTTTAACACAGTTACATATTTTGATTTCTCCTTCATTTTAGACATTTGCAGATCTTACTCCCTTTGCACTGTTCCTTTCGTATGTGCAAACACCACAGGTGCTGAAATATCACTTTGGTGCTAAGATAGCTTTACTCTACCTAAATATGGTTATATAAACCACCCATTGTCAACTAAGAAAGTATTGAACTGGTTTTGCCTCATCACCCCTGAGTATTTAAAGAAAATAGCTGTACCACATGCTAAAGCATATCACTTAAAGATGCACTGCATTGTACTTTAGAAACTGCACACTCCTTCACTTAAGACAGATTTTTCTAGCTAAAGATGACAGCTAGATGATTAGCTCCCAGATGTCTAGTACAGTTTCCATATTGCCTTTGAAAGTTTTTCAGTCATTGTTAGTGATGGAAAAATGCAAAAACCCATTATTTTAACAATGCAATAAACTTTTTGATAGAATTCTTTAACATTGTTTAAATATTAGCTTTAATCAAATGAAAGCAACTACATTTTGCAAGTAATTGCTTCTTTAAGCATCTTAAATTTGATTAAATTAAATTGATTTCAAACGTTGTTAACAGAAAAACAACATCTCTTTCTTAAATAAACAGGATACATAGCTTAAATGTTGGAAAACTGGAAGCTTTTACAATTAAGTGAATTAAAACAAATTGGCAAATTAATTTTCTGTAAGAATTAAAATAAGAATAAGAGAAAGCATTCCCAAGCAATATTCATTATGAAAATAAATCAGACCATACAGAACTTCCACTAACAAAAAATTATTCTATATACCCACAGATTTGTGTCATAATATATAAAGTCTTTCAAGGATAAAGAGACAAGAAAAAAAGAGGGTTAAATATCTCACACTGAGATATTCTGAATCAGCAAGTTATGTTCCAAGCATTGAAAAGAAGGACTCAAATGTGAAATTGCTAATCGTTGCATTACCATAAATAGAGAAGCAATTTTAAAAGGCTGCATAAAGGTATACTGCAGTAATACCAAGTACTTAAATCCCTAAGTAGATATCAGAATTACATTAACAAAATGCAGCATTTAGTACTGGCTTTTACATACTTGGCCTTCAAATGTTACTGTATGTGCTCACTTTTCATATAAATGAATCCCACTGACTTCAGTGGTCTGTTGTTATGCACAGGCTTGTGAACCATCAACCCTCATTCCCATATCTACTAAAAAATGACAATTATTACTAAAGGATAAGAGGGAAATAACACAAGAAACACAATCAACATAAGCAAGAAATTCATTCAGTAGAAAAGAAAATTTAGATGACAAGAAACTAAAGCATTTTAAGATTTTTCTTTTTTTACTGGCATTTGTTAGTGGAAGTTCTGCAGTAAAATATTTTAAAAAGATTCTTACAGAGGGAAAGAAGCCAGAGAAATTACTGAAAGGATCCTGCTTGCTGATGGGTCGAACCAACAAGGTACGTCTGTTCAGCTTGTCAGTACAGGAAAGGAACACACCTCCATACTGCCCCAGAGACCAAGAATCTTCCCCAAGGCTTGAGGTAATGAACGAGGTATGGAAGAGTGGAAGACAAAAAACAAAGAAAGAAAAGTTGCTATAAGCAAAGAAAAATAAAATCTACATTTAGCTTGCATGTTTCCGTGTAGCTGCAAGACAAACCCACGCCACACCTTTTCCTAAAAAGCTGAAATTCAGTCAGATCAAATTTTAAAAAAAGGTAACTTTGTAAAACTTCATGTCAAGAGACAACCTATAGCAAGAGATCAGGACACACAGGAATAGAAGTATAGTAAAATCCTGCATATAGAAAAGGGACTTACCCCTGGATTTTCAGCAGACAGCTTCAACAGGAGAATGATTACAAGAACAAAGAAACTGTGAATGTAAAGCTGTCTTTATATCTTACAAAATGAGCATTACTTGAAAAAAACCTAGCTTTTAAGTATTAAAACGTGCTTTGTACTACAGTTCTTGTAATCATTCTTTTAACATATTGAAGAATAAAGCAAAGTATGTTGCTTAGAAGAGTTACTCAGGTAAGCATCTTAGTTTACCAAAGAAATCTCACCAAAAGTTTTTCTCTGCATTGTAGAAAAATTCCTTCAAAATGTCCTGACTGCCAATCTCTCCCTGGCCTGGAAGACAAAGTTTCATCTCATCTATTCTCTGATTTTGGTTTCAGTCCACAGAGATTTATAGATAAGAGAAAGGTACTCAGAAGAGATTAAGAAATACAAATGAGACCAGTAACAATTTTGTCAAGTGGAATAAGTTTTGGGTTTCTCCCCCTGCTCCCCCTTAAAGCTTCTTAAAAGCACCTACCTACTGGGATTTCATAGCATCATAAAATACCCAGAATAGAAAGGGACAAGTTCAACTCCTGGCCCTGCACAGAACCATCCCCAAGTCACACCACGTGCCTGACAGCACTGCCCTTCCTGAGCTCCATCAGGCTCGGTGCTGTGACCCCTTCCCTGGGCAGCCTGTTCCAAGAACCTTTTCCTAATATCCAAGCTAAACCTCCACTGACACAACTTCAGGCCATTCCCTCAGGCTCTGTCACTGTCACCACAGAGCAGACATCAGTGTCTGCCCCTCCTCTGCCCCTCACAAGGAGGATGTAACTGCAGTGAGCTCTCCCCTCAGTCTCCTCTTCTCCAGGCTGAACAGACCAAGTGCCCTCAGCTGCTCCTCATGCGGCCTCCCCTCAAGGCCCTTCACCATCCTCGCTGCCCTCCTTTGATCACTCTCTAACAGCTTAATATCTTCCTTACACTGTGGTGCCCAAAACCATACACAGGACTCGGGGTGAGGCAGCCCCAGTGCAGAGCAGAGTGGGACAATCCCCTCCCTCGCCCGGCTGGCAATGCTGTGCCTGATGCCCCCCAGGACATGCTCAGCACCCCTGAATCGTGACTTCCTTTCAAAGGACTTTAAAAAATGAAGTACAATTTTTTATTATCAAATGTTACATTATATACAAACAATAACTGCATTTGTAACTTCGGCAAAAAGACAGGAATTGAAATACTTTTTAAGACACTTGATCAGGAATAGTCTCAGAAATGTTGGTAGCTCTGCTAAGCTGATTCTAAATCTCCTTCTTTTTGTACCTAGGGAATAATAAGTGTCCAGTAAGACCCTGCAGACAATAGTTCTCAAGTCAAAATGATTTGTGTTCCTAATATTTTAGCTATTTTCAATGCCAAACACTGTGCTGAAGGCTTTTAACTATGTTCTTCCTCTCAAACAGTAACACAGCTATTCTATTTTCTCTTAGTTTCTGTCTCCCATAATGGAATTTGTAGATTTGTAATGGCAAACGCTAACCTAGTTGATCAAAGACTAAATAGGCTTTCTCTTACATCATTAACCAATATTTCAGGAATTTTCTATTCAAAGTAAAGCTAAAATGAATTATTTTGGTCTAATGGACCAACAGAGCAGTAAGTGTGAAAACAATGCCCTTCTGATTTGCAATGATTTCTTATGTATTTCTTTGGAATCAGATCTAATTCTGAGGCAACATAATTCTGATTTTTCTTACTTAAAAGGTTAAAATATTTACACTCAAATTGAACATGTACCTTAAATTCAAGTTAAGAATTAATAAGAAAAAAAAAAAACCAACAAAACACCATTTGCCTCCTTCTTTCAGCCTGAAATTAAAGCATAACAACTCACGGGAATTACCTGTTTCTGTAATGGTCAATATTGAAGCTTTCTATTTTACATTTGATTTTTGTGTAGACATCCTGCATATCCACTGAGGCACTGAGATCTTCTAATTCACTGACAACACAAACTTCTGCAAAAGTCAAAGAAAAAAATAATTTAAATAATTAATCTGAAACTTGCAGGATTTTAAGCAATAAACATATCTGAGACATTACATTTTGTAAATAGGATGATGCTACTCCTACGCAGAGTTTTCTCATAAAGCCCTTTTTGATTCAAGTGTCACACAGATAGGAACCAGAAAAAAAACCCTAGAATCCAAACCTTTATATACAAATGTGTAGAGAAACTTCTATATGGGGTTTTTAGTTCAGGTGTTCATAGTACAATTCCTGAGGAAAAAAGTGAAAAACTATTCACTGAGATATTTACTCTACTTATACTGAAGTTTTCTTCCTCTTGTGTACTTACTTATCAAAGGGTCTTGAAAATTTGCTTTAATCACTGGTCACCTTTATTTCTCACATTTCTATGAGCAATAATGTTAATTGCTAATCAGCAGTGTTTCCTAGGAAAAAATTACTGTTGGATGATAATCCAACTTTAATCTCAAAGAAAAAAATATAAACTGTGTACCATACCACACATGCTTCTTTTTTCAGCACAGAAGTTGAAACTTCTCCACCGAACTCCGTATTAAACTTCCTATGATTTTAAGGATTATACTACGATGATGATGTTAAATTTAAATTTGAAATTATCAATACAAAACTACATGACAATATATGGACACACAAAAAATATATTAAGAAATCATATCAAAATGAAACATAATTGCTTCTAAGGCAACAAATGCAGCACTCTATTGTGTAAATTAACCAACTTATTTCCACTTTAACATAATTACCTTTCCACATGGAGTGGGAAGTTTATGCCAAACAACTGCAGCTGTTGCAAAGAACACTACATGCAGTAATCCAACTAAACTTGCTACTAAGCTTAAAATACAAATCCAACCCATTTTTTCCATGTTACAGTGTTCAGTAATGTCGATGCAAGCTCTGAACAGCTAATACTGTAAAATAATATATGGAATTTAAAACAGCACATTAGAGGGAAAAAGTGCTGAATACCTGTGCCATTATTTCTAGGATCAGGAGCAAACAATTTTATAGTAATTTTTGGCAACATCCACTGCATCCATAGGCTGACACGTCCACTTGAGACTCCAATATTACTTGTTGTTTGCTCCAGTGTAATGGAATCTGAGAATGGAGAATCATCACCACCCTGAAGAGAATCACCCTGTGAAACAGAAGCAATAGCTGAGGACAAAAGTATTGCTTTGTAGCATTTTGCTTCTTTCTTCTATCAAGACTGATGCAGATGCCCAAACTACATAAATACAGACTCACCAACAGCATATTTGAATCAAGCCATTTTTAACATCAGGAAATAATAAACAGAGTATGTTCCCATTGTCTTTGGTAGAGATAACAGACTTTGGCAAAGACTATATGATAAAACTGTAAGGCTCCATGACAGTTCCGCTTGGCATAGCAAGCTTTCCCCATTAACTCTACACTGTGGAAACATCATCATCACTGTAAAACACAGGCTGATAGAAGTATTTGGAAATGCAATAGGAAAAGGGATATGCAGGCTTATGTGTATCTGGAAGGCAAAGGAAGAAAGTTATTGGAGGTACCAAGTGAAGAGCCACCATAGGCCCAGTACACCTATGCTATGTACACACTGGGTTTGAGGGTTTTTTTCCCCTTCTATGTGCTTCCCTGCAATGGCTTGGGAAAAAGATTTCAGAAAATAAAATGTTTTTGCATTAATTGGAAATACTTTAGTTGCTGCTTTCTAAATATTTCTGTTTTTAAAAAAAAAATATTGTCACTTGCAATATTCTGAAATATATGAAATGTTGACAAATGCGCTTGACTTCTGTGCCATCAATTAACTCTGTTCATTTCCTAAAACATAATTATGGAAGGACGACACAAAGGTTAATATTTTTTAGGAAAAATAACATGACAAATGAAAGCTTTACTGAAAACCCTGCTATGTGGGCTTATTAGAGCATTGCAGGCATGTTCTGGTAATATTCAGTAGCCACAGGACTTCATCCTGCTCCTTTGCTGGATCTTACTGTCTCCAAGTAGGGAAGGAAAGATGCAAACATATAATTGCTTATCGGCTCCTAGTGTTTATAGCCTGTTAAGCTGAATGCAATGGACACATAAGTCACTGATGTCAACCAGAAGTCACTAAATAACCAGCAGCATCTTCACTTGCAACTCCACCACATGTTGCAAGTTTACCTCATTCACGCACAAAAGAAAGGAGTAAGGTATAGTCACTTTGATCCATTAAGATCAAGTTGTTTCTAAGATTTACAGAGCAATAAACACCTAAAGTCTTAACTTTCATTGAAGGTTTGGGGGATTAGACATTGCAAATTATGATGAACAACATGTTTGAGATTTATCTAACTACTTGCCAAGATTATTTCTATGGCAGACACCCAGGAAATCAGATCTACGCAGCAAGCATTGCAATGGGACTGAAACAATTTTAACCTCTCAGGCAAGAAGTGAGAATGCACTCACACTTCAGCTTCAGATGTCCCAGGAAAACTTACTTTCAGTAGCAAAATTAAAAATGCTTCAGTACTTGCCTCATTCTGCAGTCCAGGACTGGAGACTGTGAGTATGGAAATTCTGTTAGCAATCTATTTTCTGGATGGGGAGAATTTATCTCAAACCAAATGACATAACTCATATGGAAACACTTATGTTGACAAATCACATTTTCAGTCAACTTAGGCCTACAATTTAATTATAGGTTTTCTAAACTCTTAAGAGGACAGAGAAACAGCAAAGGTACTTTATCTGTGTGCAGTCACCTTTACTCTTGAAAAACTCAGTGACACTTACCACAACTGGTAAGAAACCATCCACATTGTCAACAGTTGACATAGAGAACTTATCATTCCAGGAACTCATTCACATGAGGAAGGGAGAGCTTGTGCAATAAACTAACATATGTTCCTGGAAAATAATACCTAAACACAAAACTGTAATACCTGGACCAGTTCAATAGATGTAATATGAAGTGCTGAAATGAAAATTAAGATGCAGTTCACCTTCAATTATCTATGGTGATCGTGGCTTTGCATAATCAAAATACATGAAAGAAAACAGATCAATTTATTTGTATATTTCTTAGATAGGGCATTATTGCTTATAGCTCTAAAGAGATCAACAGCAGAGCCACAGGTGACCATCTTTTGAAAGACTGTGAGACTCCAGAGGTGCAAAAAGCATTTACTCCCTATCATGTTCTCACTGAGCCAACTTCTTTACACAGTCCCACCTGAAATCCCTTCCCAGGTCATGGACTTAGCATGACTCTCTTGCTTTTATTATTTGTTTACTCTTTCTTCTTCTGTTTCGCTCTTACATTGTCTGCAAATTTAGGTTATTGAATACAGCAGGGCCTGTTGCATGCTGTGTATCCAATAATATTTAGTGCCTACCGCAGCAGGACATCTGACTGGAGAAACCTCAGATAGTTTGCTTCACTAAGAGGCATCCAACTCCGAAGTATGAGTGGCACATTGGACACAGGGCACACAGTAGATGAAAAAAAGGTGTGGTAGAACCTGCTAAATAACATGTTCAGGGGTTAACTCCTTTCTGCCAAACTGTGACTCTTATTTCCTATCTGCTTCTCCAGCAAAATCCTTGCCAGACATTTTTGTCCAGAGACTTCTGTCTCTGAACACTGTCTGCTAACCATGTTCTTGCAAGCCATTTCCTATTGTCTTCAAAAAGAACTCTACTCTGCAGTGCTACTTAATTTTCCTACAAGGCAGCACTGACAGTAACTTGGTAGTAGATATCTATTCAACCCTGTAAGCAAAACTCAGTTTTGTTTCTTCAAGGAAGCCAGCACCTGTCCTTAGAATGAAAAAATATGGGGAAGCAGCGTTGGAGAGTGTCAGGCCTGGAAGTTCTCCAGCATCTAAAAGGATGTAGGTAGAGCAGTCACTTCTCCAGTGCTATCCAACATGGGTTTTATTGCTTCTCCTGAAATGGCAGGCTCCATTAATAAGACAGTGACAAGCCAGGAGAGAACTACCACCGAGCCATTTTGCTGTCCTCTGACTATCCCTGTCAACCCTGTTCAAAGATCACCCTGCCTCCCTTCCAACGATGTTCTCTGCCCACTTGTAAAGCTGCAAGAGGTATGAGCGAAAAATGTATCCTTCCAAAGCCAGGAAAAAACACAACACTTTGAGAATCCTACCTCCCTTTTTAATTAATCTATGTGCAAAGTCCTCATTCTGACTTCAGAGAAGCCCCAACCTATTCTGTGACTTGCAGTTTCATGCCATCAGAACAGTATCAGTTCTGAGCCTTTCAATTTCTGCCAGTAAACTCCTGCCTTTTTGTTTCTTTTGTATAACTGATCCACATGGTTCTTTTGACATTCTGCCTTTCAATAACTTCCCACACCTTCATAATTTGCTTTGAATGATTGCCCTAAAAGACGATGCTTCTGTGTTGGAGTTTCACTGTGTCTGGGATGACTGTTCTCATCAAACCTCACATACTCTGTAGGTAGTGGAGTCAACAGTACTTTGGAATGGGGGGATCCCATCAGCAGGACAGCTCTAAAGGAAGGAGCCAGCCAAGGAGGGTTTCCCTTCACTGACATCCTCAGATGGATTTCACAAGGTATCAAGAAATAAAAGCCAGTTAAAGGTTACGGAAAAACAATACTTATTTAAACCTGAGAATATGTTTATATATATAGTTCAAGACAAAGTTCAAACCAATGTGGACGTTCTGTGGGCCCATTTGTGGCTCTCTAGTCTTCCCATTCTATAAAAACATTTTTCTCGGGTTTTTGGTTGTTTTTTTTTACATCCTAAAAAGTTTTCAAGGTGCCTTTTTTTTTGGTACTGTAAACACACTTAATTTTGCCAAACCATGACTTACAATCTGTGATGGAATGGATGAGAATGAGAGACAGTCCCCTTCTTGTCTTCTTCCACACACCCCCTCACTCTCCCACTGAACACATTCCAAAATGGATTTTGTATGAAAATAAACTTTGCTCTAAAATTTTGTCAGGTTTCTACCTTTCTCATAGTTAAAAAAGAAGAAAACAATAGTTGATTGAACTTAAAGCAGTACACTTAACAGCAACTACGTACAGCCACCACTGTAAGTCTTCAATTTTATAATTGGGTTCTTTTATTTCCATAATTTAATGTGTTCAGCTGTTTCATGCATTTTGTTGGTTTTTCTTTTTTCCACAGAGAGCTGTTTTTATTTAGTGGTTTGACTATATAGATAACTTTGTTCTGTAGAAAACTGAGGCTATAATTTTCCCACACTTCTCTACGATTATTTTTCTGAAGATATTAAATGATGTACTATGCCTCTCAGAGAATCAGTCAGTTGATAATTCTGGCACAAGGTTACTTAAAATAGTATTTGTGAGATTCTTGAAAAACTGCATTTATAGAGCGTAACCCCAGACTTATATTAAAAACAAATTAACCCAGGAATGTGCAACCAAATTTAAAAGCAGCAAATTCTGAATTTTAGAGAACATGGTCCTTAGCAGCTTCCACACTATTTGATCTATGAATTTCACAAAAAAAACAGAGTTAGGTACCAACCCAGATGCATCATTGGAAACTGGACCTGCAGTTGCCAGGGTTTTGGAACCCATTCTACCACAGAGCCTACAAGTCCCAACCAGGGCCTCAACTCCCTTGGACTTAGCCTTGCCCTGCAGTTCTGTACCGGGGCCAGTAGGTGCCCACCCAGTATCCCAGGTCATTGTGCGTCCCACCCCTTGGACTAGCCAGCATGTCAGGGCAGCCAAACTGCAACAGCCTCTTGATGGCAGCCATGGCAGCTGCAGAGCTTGTGAAGGGACATCCCCAGTTGCTCAACACCCTGTCCCTGTCAGAGGTGACGGGGTTGCTGCCTCCACCCATCCCCTACGTCAACACTTTAACAGGAACACACTACCTACATTTTTCCTGACATTAAAACACGTGTAAACACTTGAATTGGCCCATTCTCTTTCTCAGTGGCAGATGCTTCTCTGAAGATGGACATCACATGTTATATGGCTGTCCTTTGGGAGCCAAAAAAATGGGAGAGACTGGATTTCTTCTTAGCCTTCTGTTCATGGTACTGTAACCACAACCACTGGGCTGAGCCACAGGCCTGAACAACTGATGGCTGCAGTAGCTGACATCCTTTTCTTACTTTTTCCCCAAATAGGCTCAATTTCTTAGAGTCTTTGCCATGAAAAACTAAGAAACTGAAGTGAGAAGAAAGACTGTGCTCTTGTTTCTCACGGAGTTTCAATTTTCATTTTGGATTTTCAGCACCCAGCATGGTATTGTTAAATATGTTTATGCATTAATTTTCTGCTCTGTTTTCAGATCTACTGAAAAATCAAGCCAGAGTCAGAAACCCCAAACTATTTTCCCACAACTTCTCATGCCAAGTTCTAAAATATACAATTTAATTCTTTTACCAATTGTTGCAAATTGACCAATATACTGGGTTTATTTTCTTAACAGAATTTATCTTTGTTCATCAGGAAGATCCAAACACATGAGGCCTTCATCCTTGGCCTGCCTAAAGCTCAGGGATGATCACAGTTTGGCCACACTAATGCTATGCCTTATCAAAATAACTTCTGCGTTCTTGCTCAATCACTGAGTTTCCCCAAGGACTAAACACTTCTACCACTGTTTGTACTTAAGTAAACAGTAACAAGTGGGCTGTTGTAGTCTGTACTACCTTTGCTTTTGGGGTTCCAAAGCAGGGATGGTAAAAATGATTAACTGTTTCCAGCCCTGCTCATTTATGTTTCCCTGTTCTACCACCAGCCAGACCAAAAGTCAGTAAGCTAGATAGCTTTATCCACATCGGACTGTAGTGCTCAACATCAAGCTGTCAGCAAGAAAAGACTTAGGCACAGCTTAAAATATAAATCATTCACAGATCACATAAACAAATGACTTTTTTTCTTGCTATTTAATATAAACAGTTGTGCGAGTTTGCTTTCTTCCAATTCATTTATAGCAAGTCCATTGCAGCTGAAAGAAGCTTTAAAAATAATCATGTGTCTCCAACAGAGCGAAACACATTAACTACAAAATCTCTAAACTTAAAAAAACCCCGTACCTATTGCAGCAAAGTATTTTTATTTGACAGACTTTCAGATTTCAAGGCTCAAAAAAATACAGAAATATATAAACAAAATAAAGACTCTGATATAAAAAACAAACTTCTGAAAAATTTCCCTAAGTCAAACCTGTAGCAATACATATCATTACTTAATTCATCTATATACGACTTTGCTGCTTAGCAACAATAATGACTATAAAATATATAGCTACAAGGTAAAACTGTTGCTGATGCACTCAGTTTGTATCTATTAACACTTCTATTTCTTTCATTTAAAATGTTACTATTACAACAATCTGAAAACATGTTAGAATTTACAAACACAGGATGGTGTTTTCCAAATCAAACCACATGGACCTAGACTTGCTCCCACTTACTTCTTTGTTATCAATGTAAGCCCAATATCAGGTATCTCGAAATTTTTAAAGACCACAATATGCATCAACAAAAAATTGATACTAGCACTTTAGAAAATGCAAAGATGTTAAATATGCAGGATTTAAAGAGATTAAAAGTAATTTTCTATTTGTCCGAGTATTTGCAAGTTGTTTTCAGACCTGCCAGTACCAAGACAGTAATTGAGAAAGGTTTTGTTGGTTTTAGGTCTCCTGGACCCGGAGCCCCTGAACTCCAACTGCCTCATCTGCTTTTATTGCTCTCTTAATTGAATTCAGAGTCTGTGGGAAGGGAAAGGTGTGGTTCTGTTCCAACGTGCAGAAACACCACAGACAGGGATAAATGAGACCCAGGAAAATGATGGAATGCTGCTCCAGAGTTCTCAGCTGCCTCCCCAAATCTGTCTCCACCCATTCACTGAAAACATGACTTTTGCAGTCATACTCAACTTCCATGCAGTATCACTTCTCAGCTGGTTAACTCTCCTGGCATCCCAGTCCCTATAATGACCATTTCTGTGAGGTCTTAAAGGTAACTTCTGCCTTCCTGTCTCCAACCAAGACCAATTCCTTCCCAGGGCTTGGCTTTTCTACACCAGTCTCTGAAGAGTACTTGAATACCACAACACCTGAAGCTGACAAGCATTGGGTTACTCTGACGTTCCCTACTTCAGTTGTACAATTTTGAAATTAAAATTACTCCTTCAGATGGTACCCGGGAAAATACTCAGCCCTCAATTATACTATGGTTCAAGTTAATCCAGTTTGGGTTTTAAAATACTTGTTTGGATTTCACCAGCTAGGCTCTTGTGAACAAACAGGTTCTCCAGATAAAAAGTCCTGTGTCTAAGATAGATGGCATATACAACAAGCCATACTTGGATGGACTGTGGAGGACTACATCATCACCCAAAAGAAAAACCTGGCCACAATGAGAAATTGCATAATGTAACAGACTGACATCTGCAGCCCATTAGCAATTTGACAGGTATAACTAGCTGCTGTACTTCACAGGAGACAAAACAATTTAAAAAATCTGTCTACATTTCTTGTCTACAAGGCCTGTCAACGTATTTTGCCTACTTTTGGGGCAGAGCTCAATAGCTCTCTGTAGAAATGCACATGTAACAGGGTTCTGTGCATATTTGAACATACTAAGGAAGTTAGTTTTCTTCACATAATATCTATATGACATGGACTATAACTAAGGCACTCAGCAGACTGAAGCAGTCCAAAGTAGTACTTGAAGACAGCAGAACTAACCTGATTCTCTCATCTACTGCTAGGTATGGTGATAGCAATTAAGTTAGCAAAAGGAACAGGGAAACTAAGTGATTAACTTTTCTCAAACAGCTTTCACTGATGAAAAAGAATGAGGGATAACATTTCTTAGCATGTATTTTTAAATTCTAAACAATTCTTACCTCAAAGAACAGGACAGGAACCATGAAAACCTAGCTGGTGCTTTGACACTAGGAAATATGCTGAATAAGTTCAGACACCAGCCACAGAAGAGAATGTGTGATGGAGATACTGCCAACCATTACCGTACAATTATTTAATTTATTTTGTCTAAAATAGTTTATTAGAAATGGGAGCAGAAAATATGGTTTCTTTTATTATTTCTCGTGATTGGCGAAGTGTGATTCTCCTGCTTCCTTCCCTTTTCCACCCCAAGTGTTACACAACCCACACACATCAGGACTGTGCAGTCTCAAGAACAATGTTCTTGGCTACCTTACACATGATGACCTGCAAGTTCATTGTATAGCTTCAAAACACTTTGATATTCATTTGTACTGATGGCCACCAAAGGATTAAAAAGGGGAGGGAAAAAAATCAGGTAAAGCAATGACTACATTGACTTAAAATGCTGGTAGAGTGCTTAAGATAATTTTCCCTGTGGCTTAATAAAAATCTGTTTGGAAAACATCGCTTTGGTTACATCATGTAGAATGTGTTAACTTGGTCATCCTACTAGGTGATTCAACTCACTCCAACTAGTAGTTTGACATAAAATTAGTCCTAAGAGTGAAGGAATAATTGGCTTTTTGAGGTTTGTTTTGCTTTAAATCTCAGTCTTTAAATACAAGAAAGCAGTAGGTCAAGACAAGCTTTGATGTTATTTCCTGTAACAACCAAATCATTTAAAAGAATCCTCCACTGGCCATCTGTTCTTTTTCACCTTACAGTACTATAACTTTCTTCAAAAAAATCACAAAACTGATATCAAAGGTGGTCTTGAAGAATAAATATTGACTCACAAATTCATGGAAATGATGGTACTTGAAAAGTCAAACACAGCATTGTTGTAGCTACCATTCTTACACGAATATCAGCTCTTGCTCGACTTTTCATGACAAACATTTTCTCCAAGTTTTTCAATGACAGTAACTCAAAATGTTCACTCTTCTCTTATTTTTTTTTTATTGTTAATTAAATCCCTTGTACATCCTGCATACTGTTTTGATTTTAATCACCTCAATAAACCTAATATTCCCATACAATAATTGGAAATGGAACAAAATTTTCCTGAGCTACTGAGCCAAAAATATTACCCTCCTACTTGAACAATTCTGTGAATCTTTTCCTGACAATTAAAAAAGTAGCCTTCCAATTCTTATTTTCAACTTCTGACAAAACTGCTTACAATCTTAACTATCTGGCCATGTATACTTTAGTTCACCACTCTTCTCTTATTAAACAAATGACACCTGCCTCAGTATGCTGTACACTTACATATCCCTTTCAAAACAACACTTACCATTCTAATAATACTGGACTTGAAAAATGCCTTATGTTTCTTGACCTGAAGATACTAACTATAATTTTCTGACACAAGCTATATGCACTCACTTCAAAGAGAAACAATATAGCAAAATAATAAATACAGAGTGATTTTTTTTTTTGCCTTTTCTCTCTTCCCTCTTGTTCCACCAAAATAAGTAATAAAGTATTTTTCATTAGTTTACTGGGGCAAAGTTACTTTCCATCTGGACTCTACTGCTCTTTCTGATTTTAACTTCACTACATACCACCACACTCACATGACTCAATGTTTTAAGAACTCAAAATACCTCTGTAGTGGTCCCAATGTCAGCAGATGGGCTGTAAGTGCTGGTGTCTGGTGGAGCGGTACCGACACTGCTTTTAACTGGAGAGCTTGGAGGAGCAGGCCCTGCCATGGGTTCAGTATACACAGAAGACTGATACAGAACTCCTTTCCTCTGAATTTTATTCCAAACTTTACTTGTGATCTCGGCCAGTTCATACAGAAGCTGCACCTAAAGGAAAAAAAAAAACAACTTAGTTTTAACATGAAGCTTTTCTTAATGAGGTGAAGAAAAAAAATCATTGAACTTCTCCACTTAGAATATAGCAGAACTGAACTTCTCACCATTTATAATGTTCTGATAAGCAACTACACTGCAAATAAAATAATTAAAATCAGTAGCAGTATAGTGATTTTGATAAAAATAACCGGTGTTGTGTAAACACATCGTATGTAGCTCAAAAACATTGTCTCATAAAAATGTTACTAATATGTATTTTAACAATTAAACAAAGGTAATTTATCATATATTTCATATGTATAGATACTGCCTCTAGGAAAAGGCAAACATGTAAACTTTATAAAACATTAACAGTACAAAAACCATTAATTTAAAAGGTTTTATAATAATCATTCCTTGTAGCATGTGAAACTGCTCTGGTTTGGCAGAATATCCACTATCAAACTCAAGAGTCTCCTGGCATGTGTCATTCCAATATTCAGAAACACACTGTTTAACTTGCACACAGTTTGACTCAGTTCCAAGATATTTACACAAGTTTTTGTAAATAGGCATAAATCATGAAATTTGTATGACAACATGCTGCAATACAGTGTATAAAACAAGCTCAGAGAAAACTGCAAACAATATATAAGCAGATTCACAGCTGGATACCATACCCAACTTGCCATTATAAAAAATTGCAATTCTCATATTTATAAGAACTTCAAGCCTCAGGACACTTCTACTCCATGAAGCTGGCTTCTTATGTGGGCAGAACAGATGCAGGAAAACACTGTTGTCAATCTACATTTGATATAAAACAGTACTTGACTTTGTGCGTGAGAATGTGTGATGAAGTCTCAAAGTACATGCTGCAGTCCTTCCTTAAGAGGTGAAGTGCTGGAATTTTATAAAAACCTCTTTAATTCATCTTGCATTTTCTTTTGAAGTTTCAAGGCTTACACAGAGCAGGTCATATAA
Organism: Scytalopus superciliaris; assembly: GCA_013400415.1. Lineage (NCBI taxonomy): Eukaryota > Metazoa > Chordata > Aves > Passeriformes > Rhinocryptidae > Scytalopus > Scytalopus superciliaris. Next base: position 25,333 of record VXBX01002685.1, on the reverse strand, counting down.
TCTTGTGACAGAATTTTTCCTTATAGGAGGTAAACTTCCCAGTACATTTTTTTGTCTTCATACAGAGAGCAATCTACAGACAGACAATTCAGGCTGTGATGAAAAGCTCTTTCAGTTATGCTTTAAAATATTTTGTGTCTGTAGCACTCTGATATGCACTGGTAACCTTTAAATTACCACATTCAAATGTCTAACTTTCCCCAGGTCTTTTCCATGTCTTTCCAGGTAGATCATCTAATAATATCCCTGTGCCTGACTGACTAGTATAACATTAACTGGTGGCGATGCTTTGCTGGCAAAAATGTCTCTAGAAATTTCATAGGATACAGGCAGACATCCAAATTGCACGTGATTGCAAGTTCCCCCCATCCCAATCTTTTTTCAAGAAACCAAAGGATAACTTAAGCTATACTTGTTTTAATGAAGCAGGGCCTTCAGAAAATTATTTATAAAGGCACAGTAAAGGCACAAATGCAAAAAAAGGAATTTGTTTTTACATATACACTAATATAATAAGATGAGGAGGTTTGATAATCCAACAATGAAAGGTTTAAATCTTATTTGGATTGCAGTAGTCATAATCATTAAAGATAATAATTACTTCTACTGTCAGGGACATCTTTTAAAATTGTTTGGGATACAACCTTTGCAGCCACTCTGAAACAGTGGCTATTTCAGACAGCAGTAGTCATGTCCCTGAACATCACCAACAACATGGAAAGCGCAGTATGACCAAAATACTCTATTCTGCTCTGAAACTGGAGTCAAAATAAGTTCACCAAAAAAAAGGGCACACTTTGATTAGAGGGAGATGACTTTCAGGAAGATATATTTAAAAACAGAAAATACAAAGCCTCACACTAAAATCTCGTTAAAACAAAAAAAGATGGCACGTGTCTACATGTAAATAAAATTTCAAAAATTCAGATCAAGATTAAAGTTACATCTGGTTATTTTCAACACAGTGTATTCCAATTGGTTGTTGCCCGTTAAAATGGAAGGATTTCTACTCGTGTTGATTGCACTTTTTCAAATGAGTAGTCTCAATGGTTTGAAAATCTATTTCTGATTATATTAGAAAGGCTAAGGTAAGGCCTCTCTCCTTTTTAAGTATTTTTGAGCATAACAGTTAATATATATTAACTATTTTTGAACACACTAGTCAAGAGCACAAAAATGGTAGGACAAAAATAAGAATAACTCTGTCAGTATTTATTAAAAAAGGCTTCCCCCTCTCACTGCTTCCACTCCCTCCCCAACAAAACCACACATAACTCAGTAATACCCCATTGACTACTTGGCAAAATCTGCAAAGCTCAGTATGTTATGCTTTAAAAATAACACATTACTACAAAACTGAAAACTACAACCAAAGACAATATCCTGGCAGTTTTGCACACTGGAAGTATCTACTGACTTTATGACCATCAGAACATGGTTTCATATTAAATCATAATAGTTATATAAATAAAATACTTCACCTTTGCTACCTTTTAACAAGTTCACCAAATATCACCTACTTTTAAGGCTGTCATCTATAGACAGAATACAGCCCATCATTTAAGGAATCAAATTTCATAGTTACTCTACTGTGAATTTATAACTATCAAATGCTGTTTATGTAACTGTATTTTTCATCTTCTGTTCTTCAACATCTGGTTAACGAAGACTGATGGTTTCTTTTTTTTTCTCCTTTTGCATAAGTAAAGCAGAAAGGACATGTCAGGCACATGCAAAGGAAAAAAGACAGTAAACTCAAATAATTTGCCTGCATCCTTTCAGTCATTAGAATACTTCAGTAAATTAATAACATTACAGTGTACAAGGACATCCTTTAAGACAACAACCTTTGGGCCGATATTACACGGCATGACTTCATTTTAACATTTCACTATGCTGATGATAAAATTTATATGGAGCTTACAGTTTAAACTTTTAGTGCTGTTATTTTCCTACAGTTTACTAAACAAATTACTTGATTACACTTCAATAGGAATGCTTGAATAATACTGTTTACTTCAATTTTTTTTTAATTTGCAACTCAAATTTAGATAAGGCTTGCACTTTATAACAATGCCATTCCACTACTAATATTATTAATTAAAAATGTACTGTATTTGGAACTACATCAAACTTGGCCCAAGTCAGTAAAATACAGGGTGCATTTTACCTCTTAATAAACATGAATGAGGTGATAACTTTTGTTTACACACCTTTATCTGCTTCTTTTTATCCCTTTGCTATTGGATACCACTGTTTGCCTAAAAAACTTTCTATGCTTGAAGAAAAGTTAGTTCTATAAATTGTAGTACAAAAATTACATTCAACTGCTTCAGTATATGAATGCACAGTGACAGCAGATCAGCACCATAGCATTTAATGGTACATCTGCAATTCATTTCACTCCATCAGCCAAGAGATGCATTTATACTACAGCTATTACATTTGGTGAAGAGTTTAAATTACAAAACTTGAGAGAGCTTCAAAGCAAATCTTAATCTAAGCACCTTGATCTTGATGGCCCAGTAAAAAAAAAAAAAAAGGAATCTTAGAAACCCTCTTCATGAAAACGCAGAACAATTGTACTTAAATGAAGTTATTTTTAATTTCCTTTCATAAATCAATTAAATGTACCAACCTGGGGGTTGGAGCACTTTATTTCAAGGGACTCAAGGTCGACATGGAGGCAGACAACAAATGAGTGTCTGGATTCTGGCCCCGAAGAAAGAATTTTCTGGGAAGTCACAGCTAAAGTAGAAGTACAGCCCATTGGTTCCACTAAATTAAGTGTCATCTGTTGTCCAAGAAGAGTATATATACTGAAATGATGCAGACTAATTGTCCACGGGAAAGCATCACCTAATCATTAAAAAGAAGGGAAAACAGTTAAACAATTGCTTAACAAAAAATAGGCTATTAATTTCACACAACTCAGTAAAGGCCTTATTCTAAATCACCTTAGAAGTCAGCAAGTACAATCAACAACCATTAAATTGAGCCCAAACATTCACAAATATAATTCAACCATCAATTCCTCGAAATCTAAACAATAGCAATAATTTTTTTACAACTTTTTAAAAATTTAAATCCATTGGGAATTTTAACCCCAAACTGTGAACAAATGTCCAACACAGTATTTAAAGAAGTCTTTTTGCTTCATGTGACTTTCCTCAAACTGAGGAATATCCAGAAACCACTCCCCCCTTATTTCAGCATATGGATGCTGTTCAGAGGTAGTTCCTTTTATTTATACTCATACATATTTACAGTTTTTAACACTAAAAAAGTGAATTCTTTCCTCCAAAAACCTACAGCTTGCATCTCAACACAATTTGCATTGCCACAGAGTGAAGCCTGTCACAGTGCAGCTCTTTCACTGCCTCCACTTCACTGCTTAGGAACAGAACAGTGATGGATTTTCTAAAAATAAATTGCTATAGACAAACAGCACTTAATTTCTTATATTTCGGAGGAAGCCTATCCAGAGAAGTGCCTGGCATCCTTCCATGAATCATTATCAAGAATAATCAGTTAGGAAATTGGCAGTATACAGCTGAACAAAAAAAATTGCCTGCAGCTTCTGTACAATCAGTTTTAGACTGCCGATAGGTTGAAAAGAAAAGTCTCCAAAGCAGGACCACAGACAGAATTACTTGGGTAGTTCTTTAAAGAGCCAACAGGACCTCTCTTCAGTGAAGGAAACTTTTCAACAGCTCTACCATCTAGAGTTGAAAGGAACTGAGAACACAGATTACAAAACCTGAAACAGAATCCCTGTGATGGGTTGACCCTGGCTGGATGGAAGGAAACCGCTGTTATCACTGCCCTTACTCAGCTGGACCAGGACAGAAAATACAACAAAAGGCTTGCAGGTCGAGTGTGGATGGCTCACCTGTTACTGTCAAAGGCAGAACAGACAGACTTGGGAAAGTTGGGTTATTGCCAGTTAACACCAGAGAAGGGAAATGAAAACAAATCTAAAATCACCTTCCCAGCACCCCTCCCCTCTTCCTGGGCTTCACTTCGCTCACAAATTCTCTACCTTCTGCCTGCTGAGTGGCAGAGGGGGGCAGGGAACGGGGCTTGTGGTGGGTTCATGGGCTCCCTCCCATGGGAGACAGTCCTTTTTCAATGTCTCCAAAAGGGCTCTTCACACAGACTTCTTCATGAACTGCTCCAGCATGGATTCTTTCCATGGGGTACAGCCAGCAAATGCGCTCCAGCACAGGCTCCTCTCCCCACAGGTTCACAGGTCCTGCCAGGAGCCTGCTCTGGCATGGACACTCCAAGGGCTTGCAGCCTCCTTCAGGACTCATCTACCTGCTCTGATGTGGTGGGGTCCTCCATGAGCTGCAGAATGGATATCTTCTCTACCACAGACCCTCACAGACTACAGGGGACAACCTGTGTTGTCACCATGGTCTTCACCTCAGGCCACTGTCTGCTTTGGTGGCTGAAGCACCTTCTCCCTCTCCTTCTTCACTGACTGTGGTGTCCACAGATTTGTTTCTCTCGCATATTCTCACTCCTCTCTCCCATCTACTGTGGCACAGCAGGCTTTTTCCCCTTTATCTCCATTATTCAGAGGTGCTACCACCATGTCTGATGGGCTCAGCCTTGACCAGCAGTGGGTCTATCTGGAGCTGGTTGGAACTGGCTCTGCTGGACACAAAGAAAGCTTCTGGCATGTTCTCACAGAAGTCAGCCCTGTAGTACACCCTGCTACCAAAACCTTACCATGTAAACCCAATATAATCTCACATATGATAACCAGGTCCAAGAGAAAAAAAACTTAGGCTCTGAGAGAAGCACTGACCCAAAACCCAAAGAATGCTTGAAAGACGTGAGGCAAAGAAATCAATGAAAGGTATATGTGTAATTCTCATTTTACCTGAAACAGACATGGGTTTTTGCTTCTCAGAAACCTAAGAACATAATAATTATGGGGGGCTTTGTTTGGGGAGGGGGGGGGTTTGTTGTCGGCTTGTTTTGTTGTTTGTTTTGTTTTCTTCAAAGAAAGTCTTCACTCCATTTATCAGATTTCCTGCTGAGAAAGTTGGGCCTTTTTGGCAAACAACAGAGAACTGTGCCCAGCATGTGAATTTTCAATCCACCAAGAGAAACTGCCTGTCCCAATACAAAGCAACATAAAAGCAGCTGGATGCAGTCTTAGATTCAAACACAGCATGCTGGTGAGCATCCACAAACCACAGCCTTGCCTGAAACAGGCTTCCTCTTCGTAGAGAGAACATTCACCTGGAGGAAGAGGAGACAAGCTCTCCTTCCTATATGAAAATTCAGAATGTTTCTTGGTATGAGGTTTTATTTTTCAAGATTTGGGCGTGAAGTCATGGGTAAGACGAGTCCAAATTAATCTACTACCCCAGAAGCACAGGAGCTGGTCTTGAGAATCAGAGGAGAGAATGGCATATGAATACAAATGTACACTGCAACAGGCCCTTGGAGTCTCATGGGACAATACAAAATTCGAACCACTTTTTAAATAATATATGAAGAGTGTGTTTGCTCCCTGGTGTGGCCTACAGTCACCACTGTCCTGCTGAGAAATCACAATACCAAGAAATAGCAAAAAATGTTAACTGGGACTATTGAAAGAAATTAGAAGAGTTTTGAAATTAAAATAAAGCTGGATTGCAGCATCTTTTCACTGTATTATTTTAGTAAGACTTCTATGGTTTCTTCCACAGGTGGTATCAGTAATGAATTTATAAGGTCGGGAGCATATATCAGAAAAGTCTGCATGTCTTATCCATAGAACAAACTGAAAACTTCAGTAGTTTATTTTGAAACTATTACACACTTAAGAATTCAGCTCAAAGTAACTTGAAAATAGTTTGGAACGTTTTCAGATTAAAAGTTTTGAAGCAGTTAATTTGTGGTTTTTTCCAAGTTCAGTCAGCCAAGAAATACAAAATATTAATGTAATAGATGGAAAAAATTCAAATGCGAAGTCAACTCTAATGACATGGTTCTAATTATTACACAAGAACTTTGTTTTTCTCTGGGACCACCACAGTAATTAACATAGTTTATATTTCATGGATTAGAAAGAAAGAATATCTATGAAAAAAATAAATGTTAGCTCTACTAGGCTGCATATGTTATCTACCTGAAAAGGAAACAGTGATCAAATTTTATCAATGTACAGTATGTTGAAAACACACTGTAGGAAAGGTATGGTGAATTTACAAATATAAGATTCCCCCTAATATCATCAATTACCTCTTTTTCAACTCCATACACATTATGTGCCCATTCCAACACTATACTGGAACTGTCCACCTGATAAATCTTCATTTTGTTGCTGTGCTTATGTCTTACTTGTTTTTAAAACAACTGTACCTGCATTCATTTGCAAATTTGTTTTATGAAACTATTACAAAAAATAATTCAAAGACTCTAAACATCAAAAGCAAAATTGCTTACAGGATTCTTCCATGATTTCAAGAATAATTTACTTATAGGAAGTAAGGAAAAATGAGTGTCACACTTTGCAGATTTTTTCTCTATGTCTAACCTTCCCATCCATGTATTCTATTCTTTTGCCACCTAATTGATGAGATTATTAAAAGAAACTCTGAAATATTATAAGTAACCTGGCATTGCCTTCAGTGGAACTAGAGTGCACTCCCCATCTCTTATGGCAAGTTTATTAAACATACACATGAAAGACCCCTGCTGTGGTTGAAAATTCTGGTTAATTCCTGATCTACCGCATCTTAGAGCATCATCACTGATTTATATTTGAAAATTCATTTATTAAGCTATTTAAACTGCTTTGATAACTTCTTAAATTTTTAAATATTGCTTTCAGATATTTGGCAGTTTACTGACACAATCAGGCAATTTTCAAAGCACTGGCATTCATCGTTTACCTGCTATTTGCAATTGTTTAGCAAGACTACTTTCCTACAGAGTGCTTGGGTTATATTTCCAATCCATAAATACAGCACTTTGCTATGTACTTTCCCTGGTACTTATTGATGTATTTTGTTTCTTTGCTATAGTTAATCCCTAACACTCATAATAAGGGTTTCCACATGCATGACATACAATAGTGATAAATATACTTAACTACTCTTATTTTTATATGATACTTCTTTTTATTTTAAAAATCAGAATGCAGAGGTAGCAGCTGTACACAATGTTGTGTATAGAATGTTGATTGTTCTACACAGGAGAAATTTTATTTGTTTAAAATTAGTAAAGGTAGGAGAGAGATCACAAAAGCTTTATCATGCATATGCTCTGGGATCTATTCCCAGACTTGCTCAAGGTGTCCTTTGGAATCTTCAAAAAGCATCCTGACTACCCTGTTTTCATTTTCCTTTCTGCACCCACACTGCAGGGTCTTCACATGGCTTTCCAATGCATTCATTTTCATGTGACATGCAATATTTAATAAAAAGATACTGCAATTGCTATGTGTTAGGTCAGCTGTCCTTCCCCCCAGCCATGCAGCAGGGAAGCAGTTGTATGGATGCAGAAACCCAGCTTTTCAAACCTGAGGCCTAATTTTATAATGTCAATACCTTAACAGATAAGTTGAACACAGTAATTAACACGCTTCACAGATGATTACATTGAAAATAAACTCAAATAAATTGGAAGAGGACAGATTCAGATTAGATATAAGGAAGAAATAATGCACTATGAGGGCAGTAAAACACTGGCACAGGTTGCCCAGAGAAGTTGTGGATGCCCCGCGCCTGGAAATGTTCAAGGCCAGGTTGGATGGTGCCCGGGGCAACCTAGTTAAGTGGAAGGTGTCCCTGCCCATGGCAGGGGGGTTGGGACTAGATGATCTCTAAGGTCCCTTCCAATACAAATCACTCTATGAAACTGTACACTATTTTACTGTCAAATATTTACCTTAAATATAATAACAGAAGAAAGAATTTCTGTAAATTTTAAGTTGAGTGTTTTTTAAAATTTAATGCAGGATGATAACTTCTAAGAACGCCAACATACTGCTGCTCTGCTTTAAACATTTAACTGCTTTTTTTCAGTATGAAATCCATGTGCTTCTATTATACTGCAATAGTTTATGACCAATACATTTCATTATACTTAGTTCACACACTAGTATTAGAAACCCTAATTTCCTATTGCCCTGCAAGTCACTTGACAAATTATTGAGTTAAAACATATGCTCTAAAAATGTGTGAGGTTAAATAATTTGTCATATTTCACAAATAAAGTCATCTCCCAGATTTAAATATTTAGAATGCAGTGATTCATACGACTGTCAGTATACTGTTATCTATATGAGAATGCGAATATGATATCTAGCAATATCAACAACAATTTTAAGACATTTTGACCTCTGCTTTCTAGAAAGTATTTTACTGTGTCTTAACTAGAGATCTGCATCTTTCTATATCTGACATAAGCAAACATATTAACAGAGATGGACTCATAAAAGTTACTGGTATGAACCCAAAAAGGAACATTACTATATTAACAATAATTAATCAATATTAATTTTTAAAAAATCAGTAACTAAAATAATTTAAAGTATGAACTTCTGAACAGGGGGATTTCATGAATGCCGAAGACATTTTCATTACTACTTTAAAACAGGGCTTTACCCAAAGCAAAATTTTAGTTCCAGTCATGTCTTCAATTTATTTTCCTATGAATAGACTTTAAATTTTTGAAAGGCTACTTATCAGTCCAGAAATCCTGATAATAACATATGTTGTCCAGCTTCATTTGCTACATTTTAGCTCAACACTCTACAATGGGACTTACAGATGAAAGAGATGAATTGTCAAGTACTTGAAGCTGGATGTGCACAGAAAGTAACAACTCGCTCTAAGCGCTTCTCTGAACATTTCAGGTTTGCTCAAACTCTAACTATTTAGTTTCTTCTTAGTAACTGTTTTACTGAAAGCGCAGCTACAAACAGAACAGAGGTCCTCCTCTGCACAAGGTGCCAAAACAGAGAAGACAGGCAAGGGGGCAACAGGGAGAGGCTTCATCTTGATACATGGAGTATCTACAGTAAGAACAATCATTCCCTGGAACAACCTCCTTAGGGATGTGCAGGTTTTCAAGAAGCAACGGAGAGGGGTATTGGACAATCTCATCTTGGGTCCCCTTTGCCATGAAAATTTGGACCAGAGCATCACTCCACGTAATTTCCAAACTGGCCTTCCAGGCTCTATGATTCTGTGATTCTATTTAAATACTCTCAGTGAATCTCCATCTGATCAATTTGTACTATAAAGACAAGACTTCATGTAATTCAATACTGTACTTAGTTGTATTTATTATTCAACGGAAGTTCAAAGGAATATCTCGTTCTTTACATAGATAAATCCATTTATGGATTACTTAGTTGCTCAGTATGACTAAGCTACCTTATGTTTCTGAATTAAAGTACTGTATTTAAAATGTTCTTCTAAGCATTCCTACAAATAACAATTACCTCAGAAAAGAAATGTATTGGAATTCTGAAAAAAAATAGAAAGACCTGATTGTGGGATAACATATAAGCTACAGTATATGTTGACATCTTGAGGTCAATAAATATCAGTGAGTGGGCTGAAATATCCCCAGATGAGAGTAAGACTAGGCTCCCTTTTCCTATTTTAGTTTTCCATGTAATAAGAATAATCTATATGTGCGCACACAGCTTTCTTAAAAGTAACAACACATCCTTGTGAACAAGCCTTGTACTTATGTACTCTTTATAAAAGAAGGATTGATTCAAGAAATGGCTACCAGGAAAAGCAAGGCTGAATAAATACAATTTCAGAGAGATGGCAACATGTCTTAAGAATGACGGTATGTCCCTGAAGGTTTGTTCGAGGACAGAAAGCAAATTAAGAGACTTGCACAGTAAAAGTCCATAAAAATTACTAACCTTTACAGGGAAAGAAACAAAGAAGGTGACTTTAAAGCTTTAAAAAAAAATTAATAATCTGTTTAAGAGGGAGTTTTGGCATGGGAGAAGGCAATGGCTCCATTAGAGAATCAAAAATATCTCGATTGTGAGAACTTCTGTTTGGCATTATTCCCAGAGCACAAAGCCACACACAAACAAATTCCTTACTATAGGCTTTATCCCAAACAGGGAGATCCTTTTCTCTCCCTAGGATCTTTCCTTCAAATCTTTATCTGACAAAATTCAAATGCCTTCTTACTTTCAGTGGTTTAAATTACATCATCAGTTTAAAACAAACAAGCAACTTTGGCTAAATTTATTTTCTATCTGTCACTATGACTAACAAATTAGATCATTCCTACTGAAAGTTATCAGGAAAAACACATATACCTTTCTCTCCTTCTTTTTTACTTTAATTTATTTTCATATGGCAGCATCTCTAATAGAACTTTCAATATTAAAAGCTACACTTTGATTTCTGTTGCCATGAGTGAAATACAGAAAGGAGGAGACAAGTATAATGTGAATAAAGGGAGAAGAAATGCCATGTTATAAATCCAAACAAATTACAGATGGCAGGAACAGGACTAGCTCTTGAATGTGCTTTTGACTTAATTTTTTAAAATTTTTTATGTTTCAGCAACAAGTATGCAGAAAACAGAGTGATTTTCCCAGAAAAAGCTGTCACAAAAGCAATGGAACAATTGCCACATCTCCCTCTCTTCTTCTCAGAATGACTACACAAAACTGCAACAATTCTTTCTAAATAACATAGTTGTAGAACACAAGAATGAGCTCACTATACACCAATGTACTGCTTTTGTCAGGGGTAGGCCTAATTTTCTTCACAGTAGTTGGCACGGTGCCAACTGGATTTGTGCTGAAAACTGTTGATAACATGGGGACATTTTAGTTATTTTTTGAACAGTGCTTGCAAAGTATTAAGGTGTTTTCTGCTTCTCACACTGCCCCACCAGTAAGTAAACTGGGGGTCCACAAGGAGCTGGGAGGGGACAGAGCCAGGACAAGCTGACCTCAACTAACCAAAGAAACCAAACAAGCAGAAAGGCAGGAGCATCTGTCTACTGATGAGGAAATAGTGATTTAATTTGTTATTTTGCTTCGCTTGCACCTGCAGCTTTTGCTTTGCCTATTAAACCGTCTTTATCTCAATGCCTGAGTTTTCCCACTTTAACCCTTCTGACTCTCTGCTCCATCCCAGTGGTGGGGCTAAGTGACTGACAACAGTTGTGTGAGGCTAGCACTGCTGGCTGGGGTTAAACCACTGGCATTTCCATGGAATTTTAAACTTGGTTGCAAGGCTGGCTCTCATGGAAGTCATTAAAATTAAGCTGGAACCCAAGGCTCAAGTCTGTTAGGGACATTTGCCTCACCTATTTGCAGTACACAATTTCTCATATGACTACATGTAGAACAAAGTCTTTACATCAGTATTTCTTCAGAACACTGCGGCAAGTCCACTTACCATTTACTTTGATCATTTCTAAGGGCTTTATTTAAAAAAAAAAGCAAACAAGCGACCTATTGAACATGCACAGCTTGTTTCCACTTGCAAGGTCCTTTGCAGCTTATCCCCTGCTTTTGTTTTTCGATCAGTTCTGGAATGTTAAAAGCCGATTCTTCCCACAAACTGGTCTACATTTCAAAATCCTATCAAATATTAGCTTTTCAATTAAGAACTACTGTAATTTTTCTCAACCTTCCCAATTTTTTTTTCTTCAAATCTCTACAAAAACCTTGCTACAATCCCTAAGACACGACAGAGAACACAACATTTGCTTATTACGATGACAATTAAAGTCTCATTCTTTTCTTCTGACAGTCTGCTATATTTATGCATTTCTTTTCTCATCCCACACTGAACCACAGAATATCTCAGGTTGGAAGGGACCAATAAGGACCACTGAGTGCAACTCCCTGCTCTTCACAGGACTGCCTAAGATCAAATCATATGACTAGAAGCATTCTCCAAGTGCATTCTGAACTCTGACAGGCTTGGGGCCATGACCACTTTCCACAGAGCTCATTTCAGTGATCAACCACTCTCTCAGTGAAGACTCTTTTCCTGATGTCCAGCCTGAATGTTAGATCCAAGACCTTGGTGGGATGAGAAGTTTTTCCTAACCTGTCTCCATTCTGTCTCAGAATTCACAATTTACTGCTGCCTCCTGTTGTGTCAAAATCATTGTTTGTGGCTACACAGTAACCTGAATGACAAAACCAGTGAAAGTGAAGATTGCACTTCTGAAGTCTTTTAGCTTCAAACATATCAAAATATATCACAAAAGCAGCTCTTCGGTGATGAGTTTGATTTCCACAGGGCAAACCTTTCCATTAATATTTCTAGACTTCAATAATACACAATATACTACTAAAAAAAGCCTTAAAAAAATCAGAAGTTTTCAAAAATAAATAAAGATAATTTTCATAACAGTAAAACAACAAAAATTAAAGAGTACACTTTTTTGAGTTTAACACACTACCTTCCTCCAGGATGGGTCTCTGCACAACAAAGGGGATTTCTTGCAATGGTTCCATGTGTTTGTGTCCAGCACTCATAACCTTTATCTGGGGCAAGCAGACGATGAGTGTGCCAGGCATGCTGGCCTGCCCGTGGTACCAGCTTCGCACCGTCCCAGGAATGTCACCCGACACAATAGTACTTGGAGAAGGCAGGCTATCGTTGGGAAGGAACACACAACAAGATTGCACTTCAAGCTGAAAAAACAAAGCCAAGAAAGATTCTCAGAAACTGATTAGTTTCACCCTCCACTAGGGAATATTCATTTTGGTACAAAATCTGAAGTTATTCATCCATCACAGTTGATTGAAAATAATCTTAACTTTTAGTTGAATTAAGAGGAAAGATGACACAAAATGTTGGAAAACAACATATTCTTGTAAATTATCACTATGGGAGGGAGGGAGAAGAAGGGTGATTTTGTTCTGTAAGTTAATCAGAAAGGTGTTGTCATATAAAGTGAACATACATATATCTACATTTCAACAGCTTTTTACAAGTGCAATTGAGTTAGAAAATGTTCTCACAATAAAGACAAGAAAGTCCTCTTTTTGCAGTTCATTAGCTTTCCTTAGCAATAGCTAAGTCTCTAGAACTAGCCAACATTTTATATGCTGTTACTTTTTATAAAAAGCTGTTTTACGGAAAAATCTGCCTTTACTTAATAGGTAACAGTAATGAGCATGTACAGAAAGGTTAACCATCTGATAAACCAGGAAAAATACAAACTTTAGTGACAGTCTGAATTTTAAACAAATGGAGAGGTGCATACATACACAAGAGAAACTAATGAAGCTGACAAAGTTTATACAGTTTTTGTCCTGTTTTCATTGCAAAGGAGAAGTAGCACATATGATTCCATATGAAAGAGCATTTTTTTATTCTTTATTTTCATGTAATGTCTTTACCCTGGAACATTTCTGACCATTTTGACATCTTCTTATGCGTTTCTAGCAAGGCTGAGTGAGCCCAAACCAAGAACTCAACTCATCACAACTCGTTAACTCAGAGCTGGTATAAGCTGCAGGCTGCCAGTCTTCCTTGGCTCTTGCAAATACCATTCTGGCACCTGGATATCCAATAGCTCTAACAGCCTGCACACTTGAACGCTTTGTTAAGCAAATACAAGCTATGATTCAGTTCATTTCTTCACATTGTTTGGAAAAGTCTAGCATACAAAATGCTGGACAAGATGTTATTTGTAGCCATGATAAAAACGTTTATTTGCTGTAAACTTACGTAACAGTCTTTCAGTTTGACATCATTAAAGACAGTGCAGCTTAAAAGCCTTGACCAAGGTCTGTACTTCATACCCTCCCTGAAGGGCATTAGGTGCTCAGTCCCACAACAGTGATTTGCAACAGAGCTGGAATTCCCCAGCACTATATGTACTTTGCCAGCCTACTGAGGAAAACACAGATATTCATCTTTATTTCAGCATTTTTGTGCCCTTTTGCTTAGACAAACTGACAAAAATTCACTTCAAAAAAATATAAGTAGAATTTTGCAAAAATAAATACATTGTTACATGAAGTCTGTGTTTGTTTCTGGTTTTAGAACTGTTTGAGTTGTAAAATGAAGTTAATTACATCTTTGATAAGTAGTTTATTGATCCAAGGTTGCAGAGAGTACTTTATTTATACTAGATGAAAAGCTAGGGTGTATTGTTACAGATGTAATAGATTTGGTGTTTTTTTTAAATGGTAAATTAGTCATTGTGTCAATTTGCAAAGATTTTTACAGTGACACATTAGATCATTTTCTGGTCTATTAGTAATAGGCTGCAGGTCAAGCCATTGTGGAATAATGATAAATAGATGACAAAAGAACTTCTGATCAGTGTAACTATTGTTTTATCTGTGCATTTGCTGAGTAAANCGCATATATATATATCTCCATGATGATTAACATCAAATGCTGCCTGGATATACAAACCATGTGGTAATAATAACAAAAAAATTCCAACTTGAAGAGATATTATACGTTGTTACATTACCAGCAGCAGGATCTACAGGACATATTTGACCAAGCACTCTTAAGAAGAGATCTTGAGAAGAACTCTGTATTTGGTATAGAGCTTTTGCACTTCATTTAGAGTTCAGTTCAGCTTTGTACTAAAGAAAAGTTCTTCAGATCATTGTTTTATTTTACTTCGCTATGTCAAGAATACTGAAGTAGAATCACAACATTTAACTCCTTTAAACTCCTGATGGAAACTCCTTTTTTACACAAGCAGCTCTTTGTCATTCCTTTTCAAACAACTGAATGGGGGTTGGGTCATGAATTTTGGTGGGGTCACATGATAGCATCAGGCCCTCCACATGTGTGATGGATGTACTTAGCCTCCTTAAGCAGACCAGCAGTAGCTCAGAACAAGCTCCAAAGGAGGTAAAGGCCTGAGCTGTAGCCAGGTCAAGAACTTCTCCAGGAAACTCATAAAGGGCAGAGTGACCCATTGAGCATCAATGCCTGGAACACGCCTGGAACACTGATCATGCAATTAACACTTGAATAGCGGGTGTTTTTTCCAAGACTCGGTTATCAAGGAACAAAGACAGCTGTAGGTACAAGGAGTCTTGCACACCCTTCCCACTGCATGCAATTTGACTACGAGCCAATCTCTTTATCCCATAAAAACGTCAGACTAAGTGAGCCCCTCTGGAGCTCTCCCTGCCAGGCAGCATGGCTGCACAGCAGTGGTCTCTGCTTGAACTGGGACATCTTTCAAGGTTGCCCCTAAAGGCAGAGACCCTTCTATAAGCAACAGAGCTCTGGATGAGTTCAAGTTTTCTCAAAATGGAGCCTGGACTGCACACCAGTAACTCTCCCCTTGAGTTGGGATGTCTCCGAGTGTTTGATCTGAGACTGAGAGATCCTTCTGCACCCAAGGCAGAGAGCCCCTGTCTTTGCAACAGATCCTCAGTATGCTGCTGTGAGCATGCTAAATTAATACTAATGAAATCCAGGTAGTTAATTCTTTAGACATGGACCATTGTCAAAGTCTGAGACTAAGACTGGACAAAGCTGCACCAAAGCTCAATCTGGAGATTAGAAAGGAAGGGGGTCTACTCTGAACCTCGTGACTCAATGGCAGGACTTCCTTACTCTTTGCATTTCTTCCATCAGGTATAAACTGTTGTCCAGGACTTAGACTAAGATCAGCTCTAGCTGCAATTAACCTCCATCAGGGAGCAAGCAAAGTTAAGCAAGCAAGGAGGTCTACTCTCAATTTCATGACTCACCAGGAGGGTTACATTACCCTTTTTTGTCTTCAGGCTTCATGCAAGTAAAGCCAAATTTACTCTAATTCTATTTTCCTTTGCACGTTTCATCCGTGTAGCAAGTGATAGAGTGAACCTTGCTATTGAACTTTGCTAAGTCGCAAAATTCCACATTTTAGAGCAAATTATGAAATTATTATAATGACACAAAAAAATGCCAGTTTGAATGCACAGGGCCCAAAAACTGAATTGCACCTGTTGGACTTCTCAGAGACTGATTCTGCTTATGCACAACTATCAGTTTCAGAGGGATTTGTGTATTACCAGATTGAATCTGGAGATCCCTCTACTCGCAAGTTCCAGTAAAGGAATGGAAGAATACACCTAAAATGATGGAATTATATGTTGGACAAAGTGAGAATGTGAGCTACAGATTGCTTCACCAATCAGAAAGTGTTTTCAAATATATGTAATCCAAATTCTTAAAATTAAACTACATTAATAGTATATATTAAAGCTATCATATAAATCTTTTTACACTTTTTAAATAACTGTTAAACTGTGTGCCTAAAATTGTGAATTTAATGTAAGATGTGACTGATTTATGTAACTGAATGTAAATCTGCAGCAGTAAATCTTGCATTAATGTAAGGATCTGACAATCCAAGGGAAAGAAAATGAAGTAATCTGCCAGTAAGAAGTCCTCAAGCTGGGGGTCAGATCCTGTTCATGGAAACCATCTGGTTGGGACCCTCCAAGCCACACCAAACACAAATGATCTTTTAAAAAAATATCCTATTCATTAATGCTTCGCAGCTGCACCGAGTGTTACTTCATTTTTCCATGGCAACATCCTTTCTGTTTCAAGGATCTTATTTCAGTTTTGGTAGCAACATGTTCGTTTGCCAATACTGAACACATTCATGTGTTAAAGAGAAGGAATTATTACAAATTCTTGAAACAGGATCACCTCCTATTTTCATTTCTATTATGTCAAGCCCTGTACATGCTCAATAACGTACATTAATGATAAACCAATGAAGTAAGCAATATTTTCCCTTCTAAAAAGTTATACAAAGCATATTGCTCTATGCTTTTACTAATATTTAAGCCTAAAGAAGTCCAATTACTTTAAGACTCTTGTATAAAAAGGAAAGTATTAAGTTACTGAAATAAATGGAGTATTTTTAATTCACATTTATAAAGAGAATGTTGCTTGTTAGAGTGAAATAAACACTGCAGAAGAATTAGGTCTTCCTGCCTGAGGAGGGTGGTTGGGAGGAAGGGAAACAAAACAAGTGACATGCCACAGTTATCCTGCACAAGTGCAACGAAGAGGGACAGGTTGTGCAAGAGTCTTCGCAGCCTTTCACAACAGTGATGCCATAAGGAGATTCCCTTCCAAAACCCACATTTTATTGCCACCTAAAACAATTAGAGGCATCAAAGAATTTCTACAAGGTGACACTTGTATAAGAAGTTGCCTCTCTCTTCATTAATCATCATCCTACATATGCTCTTGGCAGAAAGGCTAATGTGTTCTGGGCCTTCCAAGTACAGAAGATCATCTTGCAATGACTCCCCAAACTGCCAAGAACCAGTGTTACACATCTCATGGAAGGGTTCTGCTGCACTCAGGACCAGCCTCTGACATCCAAATTAGTTCTATCCATTTAGACCACCTGCACTTGAGCCAGATATGCACAGTTTGTTAGAATTTTAAAAGGCAGGACAGAAATTTGGGGTTTGAAGTTATACAGAAAGTAAAAATTACATAAATGGAAAGCAGAACACATGAGTAAGATAACTAAGTGAGCAGGCTACCTGTACATAAGAATGAGGATAATAAGGATCTGCTGCATTTTCTTCAACCACTTAAAACACAGTGTCCTTGTACTACATAGTATTCCTGTCCTTTTCTAAGAGAAGTTTTAAACCTAAGCCTTTTAAAAAGCCTTTCTTTAGTTATGGAAAACTCAATTTTTTGTTGGTTTGTGGTAAGTAACCAACTTAAGAAATCATCCTATCTCATAACTGCTGTGAGCTGTAACTGCTAAGTTACAAGTCACAGAATCTCTCCTGATCCCTGGATAAAGACACTGTTCAGGAGAATAGGAAAGAACAGGAACTTTCATCAATTCCATCCTTCCCTTTCTGGCCTTTCAGTGTTTCGCTCTGACAAAAATTTTGTACAAGTTACAGGTTTTAAAGAAAATATTATTTTCAATAATTTCAGGAACCAGACTAATTTTTTTCAAATAAATTCAGGGATATTTACAGGCATGTGGCATATCTGACTAAGTTTTATATGTAACAATTACACTCTTATTTAGTTGGCATTCGTTGCAACATTACTCATTAATTCATTTACTTTTAATACAGATCCTTCATTGTTCTCACTGGAATTCAGCATTAACAGCCAATTAAAATTAATTGTGTTTATACTGCTTCACAATTTTAGCAACTATTAGTATGAAGAACATGTGAAAAGTGAGCATTACTCTCCTACACAGCATAACTGCCAAAAAGACTTCAAGGCTGCATATAAAATCCTACAACAACTAAATAATAAAACAATTTTTTATAGTCAAGTATGGAAGTCTTTTCACTTAAATACTAATAGGTTACCACAACTCCAGTGCACAATATCATCATGCAATATTCTATCTCAAGCAAGCCAGGGCTAGAGCTATGCAAGTACCAGCTTTGGATCCAAAATAAACTTTCCAGTTACTTTGGTTCCAAACTCATTTACTTACTCAAACTTCCACTAAAAGAATAATCCTTTGATGATTTTAAGTTATGAAGTTCGGTTTTATCTGACGACAACTACAGACTTTTCTGTTCTACAATCATGTAACTAAAAGATCCAGGAACATGAAAATTAGCTTTAGAAAAAACCCCAACATGGAGTCTAAGTGCTCCAGCATTTAACCAGACAAATTATTTTAGAGATTTGCCTTTTTCATGCCAAATAATAATGAAAGACAGAAGATCTACATGAATTTAATATATAAATATACTTACATGTATTTAATAATATGCACATTATGTTTCATAAAATAAAGTTCTTGAATTGAAAAACAGCCACAACCCTCATCTTCTTACCCTCTATACATTGCCTTGCATGAATTTGCCATTTAGGCTGGTATTGAAGGAAACAAAATATATATGTGGCATTTGTGCCTTGAAAAACATATTTAAATAAAACAGACATAGGGACTATCAGCAGTGATAAAAAGAACAGCAAGCATAACCATAAATCCTTCCTATTTCACTAAGAAAGACTACCACATATTCAAGTGGAAGCACATTCTTGAACTTTTCCTGTGATGTTTCTTTGGAGCTGTTGAAAATTTTCACTGACAACATATAATATCCTTCTGGCAAGACATTGGCAAATACCTTACCAAGTACAATCAAAGCATAAGGGTGAAACCTATCAGAAGTGTGTGAGGTATTATATCAATTCATACGGGTGTTTAATTCCAACATGGATAAAAAATCAAAAATATAATTTCATAGTCAATGAAAATAGAAAGCATGAGTACCCTACCATAAAATCCCTCAAAATAGTAAATAAATCTAGAACTTCAAGCACCATAAAAAGTATACAATACAGAAAATCCCCTGCCAGTATTAGCTCTGATCTGTGAGTGTATTAGGTCAGAGCAGCAATATATTCATGAATTACTCTCTGAGAAAACCTGTGCCTATCACTGTCATCAGAGCTTTCATCTCCACAGAAGAATCACACTACCTTTTTCCTCTTTATTAGTTTGTATCTAGTAAGAAGCAAACTTCATTTTCAGATGGTTGGGATCTTAACCACTCTTCAAAACAAATTCACTTTGCTGGTTTTTCACAAAAAAGCATACCTTGAAAAATGGATGAGGAGAGTATTTTAGTCTTAATTAAATTTTCTCCATTTAAAAAGGATCCAGCTCTTCTTCATCTTCATTATTATATTATTATTATTTTTATTCTGACTCAAACTGTAAGTCTGTGCCAGGTACCACCCAGACACATAACGCAAACACAGCGTTTCCTTCAAATATCTTACAAATTATTTCTCTTATGCAGACATCTTACTCTACAGTGGTGAAAACATTAACAAAGAAAGGAAAACAAGCAAAATACTCACGAAACAATGATGAAAGATATTAAATTGAGTTAATAGAAAGCATCTCCTCAACTTCAGTATGTTTTGCAATCAGGTCACAAGTCTCAAGTTCTTGCTGAGGCAAAACTTTCAAACTTCCTAATATTATGAATACTAAGTATCTTCTACATGAATGAGGAGTAACACAGACAGGTTCTGGGATGAGCCTGTCTATAAATATATATATTTCTTGGTAGGAAAAAGGAACTTTCTGTAAAGTTGGGGTTTTTGTGGTTTACTTTTTCTAACAAAACTAGTTTTGTTACTATATACTGGTGTACCATAAAATACCGATCTCATAGGATGTATTGTTCAAAAGGCTTACAGTATGCTTCAAAAGGTTATAGGAAGTCTAAATTAGGATAACTTCTCTGCAAACACTTGATAAGTATTGGGAACAACAGTCTTAACTCTAGCATTTCTAAGCCATCTAGTATTTGTACATGCGGTCTTAACGCTGGCCTTCTAACACAGCATCTACACTGCTCCACACACCCCGCTTTTACTGATCAGCACCCACCATCCAGAGCAGTACAAAACGAAATGCTTCAGTTGGAGTAGCCAACTACTTGTCCTTTTTGATAAGGTAGATAAGTAAGCTGCTGAGCCTTCACTGTATAACCCCAAGAAAGTATTTATCACACATGCTTTCCTCAAATATTTTTAGCAAAGAAGGCATTCCTCAAATCCAACTGCAGATACAGAAGTGTACCGTTATGTTTAGCATACAGAAAAGTGTGACAAGTGATTTTTTTTTATATAATTTTTTTAAGGAATACGAAAAAGGCATTTCAAACCCTAATATTCTAAAACTAAAGCATTCTTTGCGTAATTTACTCAAAATCTGTATTTTATTTTTCATTCTCTCGGACTTTGAAACTGCTGAAATAAGACAATAAAACTCGCGAGCTCCTTTAAAAACGCTCTAATAAAAAGTACTAGGATGCATAAAAAGTATCATAAAGTTTGGAAAGACAGGGTTTTTTCACTTCCTTTTCATCTTACCTGAAGTGTAAGGCACTTAACTGCATTCCACACTCTTCCAATAAATTCCTTCATTCTTTCCTCAGGACTTCTGCAACTTTCAGATGAGTTCAGCATGGTTTTCACAGGAAGTGACAAAGGACGAGATTCTAATGCAAACAACAAAACTCAGTTACACAAAGAATATCTAACTCAATAATATACTTATTGACAGCAAAGAAAAAAGATTATTTATTTTAAATTCTAAAAGAGATTTTCTCTCACTGTGTCTATCTCATTATGGATGTGATAATAACGTGTCTATTATTAGTTTTAAACTTGGTAATACAATTGTATCTGTTAAACCTCACGAGAAATGCAAGGCAATGAAATGAAATGCGTAAACTTTTTTTAAGTAAGCACTCAGAAATATTAGGAAGAATGTTTGACCTAAACAAATTAAGATGGTTTTCAAAGTGTGACAACCTATTTGGTGATGAAATAGAAACCTGAGAGGATTTCATATACATCGCTGCCAGTGCCATCTAAAGGTTTCACCTTTCTAAAACTGCAAGACATGAAAGACAGCCCATACTAAATTACAGCCTTTAACTTGTTTTCTTTTTAAAAAAATCACTTAAGAAACTTGACTATTCTTCAAAAAAAAAAAAAAAGGCATAAAAATTAAACCATTTTCTTACTTTGTCTAGATGAAAGGTACTAAAGCATGAAATATTTCAGCCATTTTCAATTTTTTCTAGTAAAAAGAGAAATTTTCTTAAAGTTTTAGTTATTCAATAACATGAACATGAAAAGATTTTAGATAACAGAAGTATTGAAGTGAACATGAGCACAATATATCTTCAAAAGAGGATTATGAGTGATGCATAGCTCCTTCTGACATCTACAGAATATCCTTCTCCTTATGTTTTGAAATACCCACCAAACTACTGTCAGCTTCTTTAACATTTCTAGTTCTGGCCTATGTGTTGCTGAGCTGACAAAACTGCAGGAATAAATTATGAAGCCTTCAGGGCTTAAATTTAAACTCAATTGAAATCAGCAGAGGTGTGACAATTTATGTCTACCAATAATAGAGCCAGGAGAAATCTGAGGCATGCCCACTACAGAAGAATTCTTGAAACAGAATTAGGCTATCAACCGAACTCAGGTGAGCAAAAATAGAAGCTTCTCGATAAGCATCACTGGGTCTTCAGTCAGCTTAATCATGCAATGAAACATACAAAGGTTTCAAACTGAAACATCTAAGAGATGAACTTCTGCCATGAACATTCAGTGTTAATGTCACAGGAAGAACAAATTTAAGATGTTTCTCCTGTCAAGGCTAGATTTTATGAATATTCTAGAAAAAAGTCCTTCAACAAATACTATTTTTCATAATCTCAAAGAGTTTATTCACTTTATTAAACTGATGGAGCATCCAAAAATTCAACAAGAGAGGTGGTCAAAAGAGTGAAAGAGAATTTTTATAGCTGCAGTATAATCAGTCCTCTCAGATATTTCTGGCTCCAACTATGGATCTCTTAAAAGGATAAGGAATGAAAACTGGATCATGAGAACATAAAAGCATGACATTTCAGGACTGTTTGTTGACAGCTGTGCTGGAGAGACAAACATGCAAATTGTTCATATGGAGAAGCAGCATGCAGTAGCTGTTTCATTGTGTCTTTTCACATGGACACTTCTACGCCATGCAATAAGCCTTCCATCCACATTAGGAATGGATTAAGTTAAAACAAAGCCATTCAGTAAGGAATAGCTTTTCTGCTTCAGCTTCTTACCCCACCTCAGTTCACACCATCTTCTGTGTAGTCAGGCCCTACACTACACATATTACATGGCAAGAATTAGGAACAGCTTGAGCACCAAGAAATATTACAATAACGGAGTTATTAAAGCAGAGAACTCTAGAATACAAATGTGGGTAAGGGTGAGAACAGCAAACCAAGTCACTGTGAGACTCCGGAAATTTTGCAGGTAGGATGCTTCAGGTCAGGATGAACAGATGGAATGGAAACCTACATATTCTACAGTGCAATCATCAGGGACTATCAACGTCTCATGTTGCTGAACAAGTGCATCCTCATGAGTGGGATTTAAAGCCAAATTTTGTTCCAATCTCTCACATTTTATTTGAAGGGAAACACACACACTGCCAATTCTCTCTCAATTAGGGGAATAGCCAGAAACAACTAACTGTGAATTAAAAATAAAATTAGCTGAGTGAAGTACCACTTGGTACACATGGAAAATAGAAAAGGAATGAGAAAGAAGCACAGAAGCAACTTCTGAAGAGAAAATAAGAAAGAAGACCTCTGTTAACTTTTTCCTATATTGGTAAATCCCTGAGTTTTGCCTGAAGAGATGCTGGGACAGAACAATCAGTAGATGACATTTGCTGAGAGACTGTCAGGTGTGGCTGTCGTGTTTGGCTAGTCCTCTATAGTAAACATGTAAACTGGATCAGCTCCATCTGTCTCAGTAAGAAGGTTAATTTCCTAAAATAATTAAGCTACTTAGCTACTGCTGATTTGAAAACCTCAGAACATTTCCTGGCACTGTAATCAGCCTTGTGTCGAAGCCAGGTGCCAGTCAGCAACAGCTAGATAGAGAATACGACTTGTAGGAAACACTTGGAAATTTATGAAGGGGAAAAAAACCCAAACCCACACAACGGAACGGGTGCTGCTTCAGGTTGTACAAGCAGAATTTGTAAGAAAACCAGTGTATAGGTGCATAGAATGTTCCTACTCTTATCTTTTAGTTCCATATAATTGGGATACCCATCATTGGTATTTTTGCAAACACGTACACAGCGATCTCAGAAGCTGCCACACTCACCACCAGCTTCAGAACATACTGGTAATGAAGAGACTTTTTAAAAAGGACTGATCCGATCAATCAGGATTGAGCTGCCAGAAGGAGTAGTTCCCATAATTCATTTCACAGTTTACGGTTAAAATGCAGAGGGAGTTAAAAGTGGCAATATTGCAAAACCAATCATTAAAGTACTCACTTTGTAGGAGATGTCACCGAGCCAAACCTATAGGTATAATTCTAGTTAGAGGTGTCTTTCTTATCTAGACATACATCTCCTTCTTTGTGTTTTTAGCCTATGGAGAACAAGTTGTTTTAGAAGTCTGATCTATAAAATATGTAAGTCTTGAAAATAAAAAGAACTTTTTGGGAAATGACACTATTCTGTGCTATTAATATTCAGAGACCTAGGGAACAGAAAAGGGAAAAGAAGACTTTTGAAGTTTGAAGATTTGGGACAAATGGGCATTTCTTAAAATAAATCAAAGCAGAAAGACTGCAGATCAGAGATACTGGGTTGAATATTAATCATATGCACTCATCATTGGCCTCATGCTTTCAGTTCCTCCTCTCTCCTTACAGCTAGCAATTAAACTAAAAGGAGGTAAAATACAATGCTGGTATCTTATTCCTCAGTTCTATGTGCTACAGATCTATCATGTCTCATCTCTCTGGCACCGAACAGTTTGTTTCTCCTGTCCCACGGTGTGCCTCAGATACCCCTCACGTATTAAGAAATCAGCAGTTTCTTTCTGGTTGGGAAAGGTTACCCTGCTGCAGGGAAACCCACACTTCAGTGATGCCCAAAAGCTCAGAGAGCACCCCCAAAAGCTCAGAGAGCTCCTCCTTCAAGACCGTTCCATGGACAGACACCCCCAGCAGCAACCTGTGTCTGTCATATGACCCCAACAAGCTGGTAAAGTTTCCATCCCACATCACCACATCTGCCACAGCTCCTCACGCATCAGGAGGGAGCTACACTCAGGAAAATGTTGTTGCAAACTGACCACAGTTACTAAGAGGCCACGACAGCAAAACACATTATTTAACAGTATTTTAAGGAAGAAAGAAATCAAAGGAAAGTACTACTATTACATGGCTCTTTTCCTAAAAAGATTTTTCCTCCCTACTAAAATTAGAAGTGGTCTGCAGAGTGTCAAAGTACTCCTTGGGATTTCTTTAGTATGTATTAAGTTTCATGTATTAAGCGTGGCTTTCTATTAAAAAAAAAATACTAAGGTGTTTGCAACAAATGCAAGCCATTAAGGAACTGATCAAGGGGTCTAAGGGATAAGACATGAGATGAAAATGCAGTGGAGGAAAAAATTCAAGCTCCAAACAATCTTGGGAAAAAATCAAAATAGCCTACAGATAGATATATATATATAGAGAGTTTTTTACAGAAGATGAATTGGTTTCTTCATATGTAAAACAAAACAAAAACTACCCCCAATAAAATCCCAACCCTTCAATTTTCTGCAAATCTGCAGGTTTTTGTTTCTGTGTATAACACTGTGTAAAAGTAAAAACGCAGTGAAACTTCATATAGAAAAGCTTGTTTGTCCTTAGATTTGTCTTCCAATTTTCCTTACAAGTCTACATAGTTTTATATTTGCAACACATCAGAACTAAACATACGTGTTTATGTAGAGAGATATTTGAAGGCATTACAAGTGATTCACACTTTTGTGTAT
>VXBX01002683.1:141886-160547 GCA_013400415.1 Scytalopus superciliaris | reverse complement strand
GGGCGCGGATTCTCTGCATCACCGTGCTGTAATTGGTATAGAAACATGCTTCCTTTGAATGTATATCTTTGCAAAAGACATCTAAATATATGGCCTTAAAAATATCTTTTAATTGCTAAGAGCAGCACTGAATGATGCATGAAGAGAGAAAATAGAAGTGTGGGAAAACCGAGTTGGAATTGTACCTTTTAATTGGATTTAAATTAGAACTTTTGGGCTCAGATATTTGCTTGCAAACTGAAATAGAGAGCATTAATTCAGATAAATAGCTGGTGTTTGTGTGTCCTTCAGAGGTGAACTCTCCTAAAAGCATAGCCAATATTCAAGCAGAATAAATGAAGAACTAAAGCTTGCAGTAAAGTCCTTTCCCTTTTTACGTCTTTACTCCTCCTGTAACAGCTGGAGGGAAATTTAAGTAAATGCTCAAAAGGTGGAGGGGGGGTCAATCTGTCCATAAAGCAAAACAAATAGTAAAATCACTCTTTAATGCCCTCGTCTCATCAAGCTGTTTTTTGGGCACAGTGTGCACTGCAGCAGAGGCACCGAGTTTAAAGGAGGACATTCACATTTTGGGTAAGATCCAAGAGAAGATAGGAAGACTAACACTGAGGAATGGCAGATATGTCTTATGATGACCAGCTTAAAATACTTAGCCTTGAAATGGCAGGAAGGGGGATCTAATTAAGGTACAAAAATACCTGCCAAAGGCAAGCAAGGGTCTGGGGTATGACCCTTTCTGAGGTGAGGGCAAAGTACAAAGCTGTGAGCTGAGCTTAGGGTCAGAAGAAACTTAAGTGTCCAGCCCTGAACCAGGGGCAGATCACACAGGGCTCCTCTTTCAGCAAGTACTCTGGAGGTCAAAAACACACAGACTTAGAAGCACACAAAACACACTGCCAAAGAAATGTTGCACAGCTTATAGAACTGTGTGTCTCACTGTGAGTCTGCAAGACTGAGACCAGGCTGATGCTCTGAATTTTCTGCAGTGGTGGTACAATAAACCTCCTCCTCATAGTAAGAACAAATTCAGAGAATAATGGTTTGCAGTATTAGGATGGAGTAGAAACCAAGGACGAGACATTTAAAAACAATGACCTGAATTAATTCTGTTTCTAACAAGATTACTGAGAGCTTTACCATTGATTTCCATCATCCTTGAGTTGGGAGAATTCAATTTTTAAAATATAAAATGTTCTAATCCTCTCAGTTGTGAGTTCTAAGTATCCATAAAAGCTGAATGTCCAAATTTGCAAATGGCCTGAGAAAATAGAAAAGAGACTTGAACTGCTCCATCAGTGTATTTCTCGGACGTATTACTGTAGTTAAATTCCACCACATTCACTCCCAGCACTAACTACTTACCTATTTAAACAGACAAACAAAGAGGAGGAAAATTAAGGTTCTGTGGATCAGAACTGCAGTACAAAAGGACATGCAGGATGGAAACACAGAAAAGGAAGAGATAAAGCAGCAGAGGGAAAAATGGAGTGTTGGAGAAAACTAAAAAATGGAAGGAAAGCTGAGGAAATAACTCAGACATAGAGGTCTACTATATGATTGAGATAGTTCATGTCAAACACTTTAAAAACAAAAAACAAAAAAAAAAAAAGAAGGAAAGAAAAGCTAATTTTACACCTGGAATCATTACCAATAATTAGCAATAGTGGAACTTTGCCATTTGCTCCATTTGCCCTAATGTGATAACTTCTAAAATTAGTGTGTTTTCCCAAAGTGTGATGCTGATGATGACTCTATAAAAGATGTAATAACCAGAAACACTCTTAGTGCAGAGATACTATGTTTTGCCCATTCACTGTAAGCAAATTGCTCATCAAGGAAGACAGGCATCATTTACAGCCCTCATTAATCACAGAAGGTGCCCCTAACAAATGAGAGTGTGAATAATGCTGTGCCTTGAGTTAGAGAAGCTCTGTGAATTTGGATGTCTTAGCAACAAAGACTTGAGTTCCAGGTAAATGTCAAAGCAATATTTTGATCCTAATTGGTAACTGTAAATGCTGAATCAGTGTGTGGTCAAATAAACAGTGGCGTAATGTAAGAATAGCAGGAGGGGGTGAAAAAGCAGAAAATTAACAAAGCAGCAGTAATTCTGAAGGGCTTGTCAAAACTGGCTGTCAGGAAACAGCAGGAAGCAAATACTAAAAGCCTGTTGCTGCAAACCAAACAAAAACCAACTCCTACACAAGCAGAGGTTTTAATAGCAGAGTATGTCAGATAATTATGATGTTTTTGAACTATGAGGCAAGAATGAACGTGTGGATGGATTGCAGCAAGAAGCTTTGTATCCATGTTGCTGTCACACTGAGATCCCACCTCAGGGATGTCTCATTGCCTTTCTGAGGAAAGGTGAAAATTCAGTTCAGACCAGAAGGCAAGGCTTTGAGAGGGAACTATTCTACAGCTAATAAATGAAGAAGACCCAAAAGGCTTTAAGCACAGCCAGAGGTTCTGTCTGGGCTCTGTCCACGGAGCAGACCATGACCATGTATGCAGCAGAATTTATTCAGGGGTATCCCAATGCTTTCAAGGCATAAGACCACTTTGGTGCAAGTGGCTGAGTAACACAGTGACCAGCACCTCTGGGTGACGAGGACTCAGTGGCAATGGGGACATCACATGGGTGGTACAAGGAGAGAGCACCTGCCACTCATGACAACCCACTCCCCAAATACCACCAGCTCATCCCATTCAACCCCCAGCCAGCAGGCGACTTCCATTCATGTTTCAAGGTGACAGCTACCACTACCCTCATCCAGCATCCATTAGAGGGAGATTAAACAAAACAAAACAAAAAAGCAAAATCAGACAGAAACTAATGTCTTTTTATACCAGTGAAGCTAAGCCAAAACCTGACTCAGCTTGCTGGCCTACACAGATAGTCAAAGAAGGGGAAGCAGAGGAGTCTCCTGTTTAGAAGGAGGGAAGGAAGATATGAATATCCACAAAAGCAAGGCAAAATACTTTGTTTTCTTTCTGAGCTCGTGCTATTATTTGTCCTCACTTTTTCTGCTCTTGCCTTCTAGCAGTTGTCTCCTTCTCTATATGCATTCTCCCTAGCAAAGAGGCCATTAGGAGGTGACAGCAAATCCAGGTTTTGTGACTCCCACTCCTGTGGAAGTTACAAGCTTGGTTCCATATGCATCATTAGTGATTTTATAATCCTATTTCTACAGGCCTGGTCAAGATGCTGTCATTCACTGTCACACATTATTCAAACACATATCCAGTCCTTGCTCTGACAACCAGACAGTCCAGGCCATGTCTAGGCTGGAAAATCACTCTCACTCTACCTCAGTTTCCCTGTTTCATAATTCTTGTGCCCTTGAAGGGAAGGTGCTGAAGACTTTGGTGTTAAATGATCATGCTACTCTCTTTGGAAATGGAAAGCGATGCCCCCAGCCTATTAACAGGGATGTCACAGAGGTGTTGGAAAGTCAGATGGTTAATCTTGCCAGAGATCCAATTCCTTCTTTCTGCAAAATAAGGAAACTATGACTCACTGTGTCCACAGGGTGTATGGAAAATAAAACGAAAACAGTGGTATGCATGAGTGACCTGCAGATGAGAGTGATTGAAAACACTCACTAAAATGGATCAGAGAGTAAGAGGAGGTTGGGTATGGGGAACATCGGGAGTCTCCAGGGTGACAGACTGCTGCACAAGTGAAGACAAGCACAGCAGCCAACAGAGATAACAGCAAGAGGAGATATGGAGAAAAAACAAGGATCCCTTTTTATTTTGTACAGGCCAGAAACAGCAAGTTTATTTAACTGCACTTGAAAAATACCTCAGAGGTGCTCCAAACGAGTAAAGTTACCACTTGGTACCAGTGAGAGACTGAGACCAAACCCAGCCCAGCAAAGTCCAGTGAGATTAGCCTCTGTGTCCAAAATCTCTTTCCCAGCAAAAGAGCCAGACTCAGACTCTGAAGACAATGAAGCCAGATGACAAGAACAAGGCAAATGCTTACTTGAACAGTTTAATATCATGATAAACACTCCAACCCATTTAGAGATAAATATTCAAGCCACAGCAATCTAGAAAGATGCAGCACAGATGAAAGAAAGAAACATAAATCTCCCTGTAACAGTCCAAATCCAGAAAAATACCATGTGTCCATTGGCTTCTTTCAGTTGGGGATCCACAAGCAAACCCAGACAGGGGCATAAATAAATAAAACTTTACTGGGGCAAACCCATGTGCTTGAGCAGGATGCTGTCCTCTTTATGTGAAGCCATGTGAAAACTCATATTTGCATCCAGTGAAAGCAATGTTGAATCTGAGCAGTCCAGTTTAGAAAAATAGCTATTTCTCCAATAAAATTAACAAAATGCAAGTTTTAATCTGGATACATAAGTCCTTCTAGTTGCTGCATTAAAAGAGATCAATCTTTGTCTTGATGACCTACAGCTTTGCAAGCTGATTGACAGTGGGTAATTACTGAGCTGATCACTTGCCATCTTATTGGGACAAGATTATTAAAAGGTTTTGAAAATGGATGAAAATATGTGGAAGAGAGGGAATGGTATATTCAGAGCAAAAGGGAGAAACAAAATAATATGGGTCCCATGAAAAACAAAATATGAATGGAGGATGTGGGAAATGAGTACAACTGGTTACACCACACCCTTGGTCTTACATTATTATACCAGGGACAAGTTTGGTTCTATGTGTTAGACGGAAATAATAGTATTAAAGTGGTGGAGGAGTATATTTTGACTAGTGCAAAAAGCAGAATTGGAAACATAGGTGGGAAGCTTCTGGATTATAACCACTATTAGACAGAAAAAGGTTTTGTTTCATGTAGCACATTTCACATTTGGGTTAAGTCTTGCATCAGATATTCACATGCAACATCTGAAAAGCTGAGCCCAAAATCACTTCCCAAAAAGGATAAAACAGATGCAACACCACATTCAACTAGTGGGCTTAAAGGGGATGAAATGTTGAGTAGGACATCAAGAATATCAAAGGATACCTTTCAAACCAATGCAATCTTACATTTTCTCATCTGTGGCTGAAGATAAACATCTAAGGAATGATAATCTTTATAATTTCTATTTGTAGTAATTGCTCATAATTAAAATACTATTATTTGTAATACTTAGAGGCAACACAAAACCCACAGTAGAATTAATTGATAACAAGACAGATTGAAAAAGCAATCAAGTCCCAAGCACAGAGACTCACAGAAAGACCCAAATGTTTTAAGATACCAATGAATTCTGTCATTTGAGATGGTAGCTCACTGCAAAGGTGCCTGATCGAGCCTGAGTACCACAAGCAACCTTACCACAGCATTAGAGATCTGACTAAACTGATTGCTTTGCATCTCAAGTTTCCAGTACTGATATACTTAGCACCAGGTCAAGTGTCCCTACCCTGCCCTGAGGATTTATGCTGAAAACAATGAGCAAAATGCCATTTAGAGTCAATGACTGTGTACCCAGTACCAGGCACAGGAGTAGGCAATACTCCCTCTCTCCACGCACTGAAGTGAATGGCACAATCTCCTCCTACAACTTAGCAAACCCTCAAAACTACTGACGATCTAAGATGTTCAGCTCTGACTGTGAAAAGCCTAGTTTGGGCTTATTTGTTCTGATGGAAAATGCCATACCAGCGACAGAGACTTCTTTTAAGGTTTTCCTCAAGAGAACTAAAGGATAAAACTAAATAAATGTAAAGGACGTGGAAGGACAGTGACTATCTGCAGGGCTGATGAAAAAGCAAAATGTATGAAAGCAACAGAGGGCAAAGATGCCTCAAAGAAATGAGAGGTTAAGTCCACAATTTGCCTGAGGGAGGCATGGACTGCTGAGCAATGAATACACTTGAATTAAAAATTGAGAAATGAAATGAAAAAGCAATCAAGGGTAAGAATGAGGCGCAGCGAAAGTAAGAAAATACAAAGCTTGGCACAATGATTACGTCTGAACCAAATCCAGACAGTGTAAGAACGATCAGGAAACTCCAATCAGGTCAAAAATAAAAGACCAAACTATCAGGTCAGCAACACTGGCCGTGGAGGTCAGTGGTCAGGGATGTGATTCTTCATGGGTGAGGCTCTGGGGGTGACAGGTGTAGCACAACCCGAAACAGCAACACTGGGGGGTTGGTTTTCTACAAATGGAGGAAAGATTGAATTTTGTGCCAGTTCACACATGCAGAGACCAAGAAGGTAATTCTTTCCAAAATGACATGAAACAAGCCGATGGCAGGTTATAACAGAGACGTCTTCAATAGAAATGTCACAGGGGTTAAACCACCTTGGATAAAATAGTGTTGAATGCAAAAACCAACCATTACTTCGTCATGCAGAGTGGTTCTGCCATCTTAAAAGCAGAGATGAAACGTAACAATGCTAGAAATATAGCATATCTAGGGAGCAGGGGTGCAAACCCTGCCTGTTTGCTGCATCAGGGCCATAGGGAACACTGCAATGGAGCACAAGGGAAGAAATAACATATCCTCTTGCTCCGGTACCAAAACATCACTGGATACTTCCCTTTGAAAGCAAATTAAAATTATGGGTCAAAAAAACCCCTTCTAAGTAGCAGAAGGGAAGATTTTGGTTTCAGGGGCATTGCCTAAAGAAACCAACAGCAACAATGAGAAAGGGAATGGAATACCAGGGTCGGATGATTGCATCCAGGGCTGAGTTCCCTAACACATGGACCTGTTGGAGCGAGTCCAGAGGAGGCCACCAAGCTGATCAGAGAGATAGAGCACTGCTGCTATGAGGAAAGGCGGAGAGAATTGGGATTGCTCAGCCTGGAGAAGAGAAGGCTTTGGGGTGATCTAATTGCGGCCTTTCGGTACCTGAAGAAAGCTGACAAAAAAGAGGGAGAGACATTATTACAAGAGCATGGAGTGAAAGGACAAGGGGGAATGGCTTCAAACAGAGGGCAGGGTTAGATTAGGTATTAGGAAAAGACTCTGTACTGTGAGGGTAGTGAGGCACTGAAACAGATTGCCCAGAGAAGTTGTGGATACCACACTCTTGGAAGTATTTAAAGCCAAGTTGGATGGGGGTCTGAACACCCTGGTCTAGTGGAAGGTGTCGCTGCCCATGGTAGGGGGCTGGAATGAGATGGTGTTTAAGGTCCCTTCCAACCCAAACCATTCCGGATTCTATGATTCGATGACTTTGCAGGCAACTGAGTAAATTTATCAGCTCCCTGATGGTTCTGACCCTTCCAACCCATTGCCATCCCTCCCCTGACATCTCCCCCAGCACAGGCTCCAGAGCTCCTCTGACCTCTCAGGGAACTGATTCAGCTCCTTGTAGATGCCAGGTTAGTTAGGCACAACAGGGATGTCTGCACCCCAGTTCTCATCCCCTTGAAATGCCCTTGGGAATATCTTCAAGCAAGAACAGCATGGCTGGAATCTCAGCTTCTCCTCCTATGCCAGATTAGATACAGTCAGTTTAAGATGATGGCCATATACTAAAAATACACATAATTTTTGCATTGCATATAGTTTCAAGACTTTGCTTTGTCCCGAGATTTCCAGTGTTCTGCTCTGAAGAAAACCACCCAAAACCAAGATCTGCTGCACAGCTTTGTCAAGGATTCATCGAGGTGACTCACTGGAGACATGTCATTTTTCTGGGATAGTATTTCCCTCCGGTTAGAATTGGAGGCACAGAGTCATATAAAGACCAGAGAGATGACTCACGAAGTGACCTTCAGCTTATGTCTCTAGGAGAAAATATTTCAATGGAAAGAGACTTTTTACACTGTGATAGATGGTAGGAGGTTATGGTTAACACCTCCACAGGACGTTAGGAACAGTCCAGGGGAGCACATCCCAGGAATGGGGCAGGAGCTCCAAGCTGACCTGAGTTGTCTGTAGTTCCTAAAGAACCCAGTTTAGGACAAAATAGAACTCAGGGCACAAGCAGCCTCCATGTCCCCATTGTGAGCCCTGCTGTCGCTGGTGTAAGCACAGAATGATCTTATGGTACAGGATAATTGATCTCCCAAGGTGCAGCCCAGGTTTATTTCCTGTGGGTTTGTTCGTCATTTGCACATGCAGTGCAAAAAGCAATCATGAGCTATCTTTCTTATGTGGTAGGGATGTCGAGGAATTGATTTGCACCTGTTGAATAAAAGCTGCTTCAGATATACAAAAATGGTGCTATTACCTCAAGTCATAAGACTGGTATTAATTAGGGAATACACATACATAAGCGTGATGTTTTATTCTCATTTAAAAGATGTAAAGCTTCCAAATAATGCGGGCTGCCTGCATGGGAAGGTTTACTGCCTCTTGCTGTGTGATTCTCTGAGATATTGTATGCATCCCCTCTGGCAGGCCCCAGGGTAATCTTTGTTTAGAGTCTTTAATAGTTTTGAAAATGGGTTCTCTTCACTTGGCTGAAAAAAATAAGTAGTTTCAAAGGTGCAGATTCCCTTCTTCAGCTAACACTCATCCTTTAGAAAAGTCAGGCTGTTAAAACACCCAGAATTTAGTGTATTCCCTGCCAATAGAGTATTGGTATATAGCAAAGTATTGCTCTGATATTTCTCCCTTGCCAAAGGGAAGGACTGTTCTATTGATGTCTCCCATGCTACAGGTTGGGAGATGAAGACAGATTTCAACATTCTTTTACTGCAGGGGCAGTTTCCTGATGTAATCCAGGATTATTCCCTGCTGGCCAAACAAGAGCTGACAAAAAAAGGCCAGCCCTCAGCTGAGCATCTGATTCAAAAGAAAATTCAGCTGAAAGGCAAGCACTGGAAAGAGGAGTCAATACAAAAGCAAGTGGCAGCTCTGGATTTAAGCAGAAGTCCACAGCATTTAACCTACTTTAGCAGATCAATGCAGCGGATTTTTAATCATCACATTAATCCTAAAATAAAAATAATTACCCCAGAGATCCGTATTAAAGTCCCTTAATTATATCTCATTTCATCATCCTTTTTACTCGGGATCAGAAGCTACAGGGACCAGAGCTCGCCGATGTCATTGTCCAGCTTGCAGTCTAACTCTCTTGTTAGGACTTGCTACTTACAGGGGTGAGGCATGGGCCTTGGTGAGGGCACCCACATCCATCCCACTTGGGGGAAAACTGAAAAAGGGTAAAAATATGTGGGCAGGATTCAATGCCCTGGTATAAAACAGCAAAGGAAGGAGAGAACATCACACAGTGGGTGAAAAATGTGTGAATGCCTAGAAATTCAATCTCAGCATTCCCCCTTTCTTCCAACAATGCCAGGAGCTCATTAATATCTCATAAAGGGAAAGAGAGGACTTGACTGGAGGCTGTGCCCCTTATCAAATTTCAGTGAGCAGAGCTCATTTCCTGGAGCATCCTCTCCTGTCTGCAGTCCTGCCACCCCCACAGATGCTTTGGGAACATGGCTTTGCACAAACACAGGACCATGAGCCTCCATGGAACACTCTGTGGACAGCCTCAGGTGGGATTTTATGGCAATAAAACCAGCCCATTCATTCCCTGCTTGTAATGACAACTGGCATGGCATAGCTTACAGCCACACAGCTAACTCTCCCATCTTTCTCCCAGAAAAGGGTGCCTATCTCCACCCTGTTTACTGGTGCCAGTCTCAAGTCTATGCTGTTCCCTGCATTGTGCCCAAGCTGCTTGTTTTAGGTCAGATTTCCCCTGCCTTGCTGGCCTTTACCCATTTCCAACATCTTCTTGCAGAGAAAAGAGCAACCCCGTTGTTATATTTAGACTTAAAAGCATTGTACATTTACTGGAATAGTAGTTCAGGGCAATTTTCAGGTTTCTCTAAATACACTAGGGAATTTCTTCCCGCTGCCTTGGGAAGAGGCCAAGGGGCCTGTTATTTTTGCAGGTGTTGGGGTGCAAGTAAAGGCTATCACCAAACATGCAGCATGTGGAATCCCAGAGAGTAAATGGCTGTAGGTTTAGGCAGCGTCCCCCAAGCTCCAGCTTGTCAAGTGGCACCAGAGATATAAATATCCCACTTCCCCTCTGCCAGGATCCTCTTCAAAACCACCAGCTCCACCATAGTCCCTGAGGTGCCAGGTATAACATGTCCAAGGAACTCACAGCCAGCATCAGCTTCTAGGATGGGACTTAACACCGGAGGTTTGTGAAATAGAAGAGTAATAAAAGGTTACAGCTACCCCTGCATGGAGCAGACCGGAATCAGACTGCCTGGGAATGCTCACTGGATGGTACTCCAGGGCATTAAAGACTGAGAGAGGGAAAGGAAAACTGAAAAAAGTAACTTCATGATAATATTACGGTAACAGTATAGGCTGCTACATAAATCACCTTTCTGTCATTAATAACTGACAGCCTGATACTGCCATTCCCTGCATCCTGATTTCCATGAAAGATGGGAACTGCCATTTCCCAGCAGAAAGAAGCTAAAGTGCTTTTCCCCTGCACTGAACGAGGGGGGAGCCCTCTTGGAGACTCTTTCATGTGATAACAAAACAAACAAACAAAAAAATAATTACAAGGTGGAATAAAAATAAATAAATAAGTAAATAAACAGTGTTTTTTAGTCTGAGTGACAAAATGTATGCATATGTCCCTCCCTGAGTCTCTCTGATGGCGGAGGGCTCAGAACCAGACTTTCTCCTTGCAATCCTGGGATTTGGATGTCAGCTTTTTTTAATTCCCTAATGATGACAGGAGAGGGTCCCAGGGCATGAGGCAGGACAGAGACAGGCCACAGAGATCACTCACTGGAAGAGTTTTGGTTGCATCGTCTCATCATTTTATCTTTACTCTGCCATTTTTCATTTCAGTTTATACTTGGGATTTATTTCTCATCGCTCTGATCCTGCTGCAGTCATTTTGACTTAGAAAAGCAAGGATTGGTAGGACTGCCAGACTCCCAGGACAAATGGGAAAAACAGAGAAAACAAGGCAAGATGAGACCTCACATGGCCATGAAGTCACAGCCTCTACACTAAGACAGCTGGGTACTATCTCTGTCTATCTACCAGGTTCCTGAAGACCCTAAATACAGAGATTTCATACCTCCTTGGATAATCTTTTTCCTTAGAAGTTCCCTATCTGTTTAAATCCAAATCTTTCCTGCTACAGCCTAAATCCATGACTTCTTATCATGTTGAGAGTCTTTACACAGACAAGTTTATTACCTTCCTCTTTTCAGAAATAGTTTGGGTATTTCAAGGCAGTTATCATATCTTCCCTCCTCTTCCTCCAAGCCAAACAAACATGTTTTCTACACCTCTGCTCATTCCTGCTCCTTCTAACTGAGAAAGTCACATGTTTCTGGAACTGAGGTGCCCAAAAAGCAGACACAGCCTTTCAGCCAAGGGGGCTTTGCAGGGCACACAAATTGCTCTGTGGATAAACAACACTCCTGTCTATACATATTAATATCATGCTTGGTTTTCCCTCCCATAGAGAAACGTTTGCTGATTTGCCAGCGTTTTGCTTGCTCTTGGCACAAGACAAACAACTACATGGGTTGCAAACAAGGCAAGAACCAAGCCATTGATCTCTTCTGGCAGAATGCAGCTTAATTCCAGTAAAAAATTCCACAGCAGCTGCCTACACTACTGAAACACATTTACCTCAAAACATGAAAGAGACACATTCCTCTTCATAAAATCATACGAGCTGTAACTCCTCAAACTAGATTTAAGTAAAATAAACTCTGCATGGGTCAAGGTTAAACACTTAGAGATCCCCACTGGTGTTTGTTGTGGAAAGAGCAATACCATTTTCAGATCAAAGACTGATGTGCTCTACAGCAAAGCAGCCTCAGCAGCAATTCATAGCAGTGAGAAAATAAAGTGCTCTCTCTGTTACTTGCAACAGTAATATTGACACTTTGATTTCAGGAATTGCATCTGCATGTTTGTTTCTAAAGACCTTAAAGTCTAAGCAGTGAGCACTCGACCTTAACTCAACCTCCCGAGACATTTCAGCTTGAACTTACACAGAGTGGGAAGCCTATAAGGCAGGGTCTGATCAGAGGCAAATACTCAGGTGGTACAGGTCAGTTTAAGTTAAACACAACCTATTTATTTTTTTTTTTGTGGCAGGTGAGGATTGAAACATAACCTAAGAAAGTTACAAAATGTTATATTCAGTTTAACGTTCTCCTGTATTCATAATCTAACAGACATTACAGATGCCAGATGCACCTTCACAGCAAAGATGTTAATATTGTCAGCATAACACCAAGAAGTGGTTTGAACTGTTGTAATGGTTTGGACAGAGCTCTGCCTCCCATCAGTCCGAGCAGGCAACTTTTCCTATTCCCTCAAATCCCCCCTTACCTTTTAAGATAGTTTCTCCCATAGAGGATCTGCTGCAGCAAGGTGACCACAGCAAAGGCGCAGATGAATATGAAGAACAAAGTTCTGTTTCCCAGCAAATCCCGGCTTGACGAAGGGTCAGTGTATCCCATCCTTCCTAAAAGCCACTGGAGCTCCACTGGGTAAAATTCAGTTCATCACCACCTTCATGCCCTTCTTGCTGGGAAGCGGAGGGGAAAGCTTGCTGGCTTTTCTGTGAGCAATCCAAGGACAAGGTATCCCATTGTTTGGCCCTGCTGCCCCTTCCTTGCCCCTTTTGGATGTTAGCTCCAGGACTGTGCGTAATGGCTTGCTTCCATGGTAAAGTTTCCAGGAGATTCAGACGTGGGTAACATCTAAAATCATCTCTCAGAGCTCTTCCAGCGCAGGCAGCTTATGCTGTGAGAGAGGCATTCTGTTCCCTCTAAGCCTCTCTTGAAAACCCGCTGCTAGCAATTATCTACTTCAATCCCATTTTCATATTCCAGATGGGGGAAGCTGCAAATAAACCAGAAAACTGCAGCCAATGGCAAGCACGGGGCTCCGGCAACCTGCGTTGGAAACACATAGTCGTCAGCTCTTCTCTGCTTCTGCTCAGTGGTTCCAACGAAATGTGCTTGGCAAGGAGACGTGACTGGGGCGTGCTATTATTGAACAAGCATGTAACAACCATGAGGATT
The DNA here is from genome assembly GCA_013400415.1 of Scytalopus superciliaris. NCBI lineage: Eukaryota > Metazoa > Chordata > Aves > Passeriformes > Rhinocryptidae > Scytalopus > Scytalopus superciliaris. The sequence continues at coordinate 147,561 of VXBX01002683.1, read as the reverse complement.
TCATTCAGTCCCCTGCAAAAAAAAAAAAAAAAAAAAAAAAAAAAAAAAAAAAAAAAAAAAAANNNNAAAAAAAAAGGCAAAAAGAAAGGAAAAGAGGCAACAGCAGCAGCAGCAATCTGGTCAGGCTATCAGCAAAGCTGCATTCTGTACAGCAGCGTGCCTTCCCTGCCGTAGCATTTGCATGCAGAATGCAGAGCCTTCAGTCATACACCACTCACTATTTGGGCTCCTCTCTTTCCCCTGGTTATTCCTCCAGAGTAAGCACAAGCAAGGTCACTGTGCATCTCTTCAAGGACAGAGCTCTCAGCTCCTGCATGCTGATTTATTGGAGGCTCTGAGTAGCCTCACAGCCGCAGAGAGGGAGCCTGCCTCTCAGTGCAGGCTCTAAGATCCATTCATTTAAAGAGACAAATATTCTGATTGTTCCTCCACCAGAAACAGTTCTCTTTTGAGAGGGTGAAGCAACAAGACCTTGTCCACAGCCATCATAACTCCTCTAAAAATCTCCCCATTGTCAGGAGAGGCTCGATTCAGCTCACAGGGAAATCAATGGGAGTTTTGTTGTTCATTTCACCGGGAGCAAAATCTGCCCCTGACCCCTGGCTTCTTAAAACAAGTCCCAGTGAAAGCTTTATCCATGAATGAAACTTCCAGACTAGGAGGTTGTTTTGCCCCGATAACAGATGCGAAAAGGATTTTGACAACACAGCATGTGGGGGGGAAATCCTTTGTCTAAGAGAATAGAAAGATTTTTGTGTAAGTAAATTTTCCAACAGTTAAATCAGCGTATGCAAAATGCTCTAGTGTGCCAGCAGCCCAGCTGTGTGAAGCAGCAAACAGGGATTGCTCATGCACTTTGTTTCAGCTGTGACTGGTGCTGCATGGGAAGAAGGGCCAAAGGTAACTGTGCAACCCTTTCAACCCAGATCTTGAAGCCAGGACTAGTCCTTAGCATGACCTACAGCAACATAGGCAAGGCAATCAGTGGGTAAAGCAGGCTTTGCCTACCTAATTTCAAGCAACAAAAATAAAACCAGTGTTTAAGGTAGAAACCTGGTCACCCTGAACTCCTACAGGCAGGACACCAGTCCTCTAGAGATCCCTGACCTTGCACAAAAGGTGTAGGGGATCCAGCCCCAAGCTGTCCTTCAGTCCCTCTCACAGTCCCACACTTCTGTTTCTGAACCCTGCTAAATGCCTCACCATATGCATATAAAAAAAGTGATGATCCTGGGTCAGACCAGAGGCTACCCAGCCCAGAGCCTTATCCCTGGCAGTGGCCAATGATGGATACACAGGGAAAAGTAGAAGTAGAGAGCTAGGACATACCTATACTTCCTTGGAAACACGCTCCTACCATTTTGTGGTTCAGGATCTTGCAGAACCAAGTATTTAGGTTAGAAAAATTACTGAGTTGGATGCACTCATTTGTACTGTACTGGGAATAACACTTACCAGGAGACTGCAAATTAAATAGCAAAGCCAGTTTGATTCCCTGTTGTCAAAATCATCATCTCTAGGGCCAAATATGTTTCTCTTAATGATCAATTTATGTAAGCCCATATAATATGAGACTGTTTCCATATGGGAGCTGCACCCTTTAGATTGATCTAATTATATATACTTCTAAGAAATAAGAAAAGCTGTACAGCCATCAGAAATCCCAGCCTGAGATCCCACAAGATACTACACAGGCAGATTTGTATGGAGAAGCCAAGAGACAAGGCCAGTATGGTCAGATGTGAAGGAAAAGGTACTTACTGCTTTGAAATGTTGGATTTTTACTGATAACCTTGAAAGGGCCTCTCTGAGAAATCTGCCTCAGTTGCCCCAGGAGTTATTTCACCTTACTAGAAAGCAGAGAGTAGAATTTGGCTAGTTATAACCTTTTGTGGGTGGGATGCTGATTTTGCAGATTCTTGTATCACCTAGGTTTGGTGAAAACATCCTCAGCGTTTCCTCTTCTATTCCCCTCCATCCAAAGGGATTTTTTTTCTTGACATCTCTGCTGTGGTGCACCAAATTCCTGAGCCCAGCAGCTACTCTTTCTCCTGGACTGACAGTCAGCCTGGGCCGCAGTAAACAGCCCATGTGTTCTGTCAGTCTTTGATTTTCCATGTCCTCTCATCATTCTTTGCTCTATCACAGCTGGACAGAAGACACAGCACCTGAAAGGCCTGTGAGCAGCAGAGCTGCAGACCTAAAGCAAAACCAAGGCACAAAGGTAACTATTGTAAGTGGGAAGGGTTTCCTGTGCCAGATCTTGCACAGACACCATTCCTAATGTCACATGGCAAAAAAAAATCTGTTTGCTGCCTTCAGCCCAGTACAACAACAGCACTGGAGAACAGCAAAGCAGCTCCATGCAAGCACAAAGGAATAGGATGTCTATTGACAAAATCTCAAAGGGTGCTCAAGGTTGCCTGCAATATTTATTGCAAGGGAAATAGTCCTATAGTTCATGCAGAAGGGCTGAATGAGCAATGTCAGCACTCATTCCTGGGGACCTTTGAGAGTTTGGCTTGTCAGCTTACAGGACTTCTTGAAAGCACGAGCCCTCTGAAGAGAACAAATTAATTTTTTTTTAATGATTCTACACCCTGCACTTAAGCAAGAAACAGGCAACAGAGACCGCCTACAGAGTCTGAGAAGGGCTGGCAAATACCTCCAAGATCACCAAGTCCAACCATTCCCCCAGCACTGCCAGGTCCACCAACAGCCCATGTCCACAACTATCACAGCTACGTGATTTTTTAACACTTCCAGCATGGTAGGCACAAGGTCAAAAAGGGTCTTCCTGTACTGGTTGTTTGAGCACAGACTTCAGAGGCAAAAGCAAACGTGGCAAAATGGAACTGCTCATAGCCTGTCTTAGTATGAAGCTGCCAGAAGCAGTCAGTCTTACACATGTCTGGCCTTTATTTGTTGCATGTGAGCTGCTTGCTAAATATCATCAGAGATAATCTGTCACAGGAAACTCCTCCAGCCTGAGCAGGGAGACTTGTAGTTCTTTAATACAAACATGCTCCTTACAGTGATACCTCCCATGGGAGTTCATCATTTCCTTTTAAGTATAAATGACACAGATCAGAATTTGTGGGGTTTTTTTTAAAGAACTTAATATTGAATCTTAAAGACAGAGAAACCAAGGCCATGTCACTGAAGCTCTACACAAGGAAGGATGAATTGGAAAAAGGGTAAAACTTCGTGGGAGTCAGACTCTACTTCTCTTGTGGACGGAATAAGCACATCTCTATCTCTCTCCATCTCTCTGCTGAAAGGACAATACACAGCCCTTACAGCTAAGCTGCAGTTTGGTTTTTAATACAAATGAGTCAGAAAAGTTAATTTCAGGCAGGTCTGATTGGGAAATTTTTTAACAACCTTTCACAGAACCTGTCATTTGAATTAGTGTTTGACTGATCATGCACTCTAATTTCAGCTGAAAGCAAAGGCACTTAATATCTGGGATAGAAGGATCTGCCTCTTGGTAGTTTAAATCACAGAATACATAACTGGACATGTTAAACTCACAGTATTGTACAGGTTCAAAGTAAAACAAAAGATGCTTCATGTTCCCCATCAGGATTTTTTCCCTCTCTGCCTCCTCAGCCACTCTCCTCTTCATCAGTGTTATGCAGACTGAAGAGCTTCACACCCAGTATAGCAGAATACTATGGGCTGTAAATGGTTTGAGTACAACATTTTTTTACATCTCATTTTCCCCCCTAAATTAAAATATGTCTATTTACAGTTTCTACAATGCTTGTGTAAACTGCTAGGTCCCTGACTTTGCAAAGAGCTGGCACATAGGTACATGACTGGAAGGTTCTGATGAATATGAAACTCATAAACATATGCTTATCAATATTAATTCTTTTGCAGATATGAAACATGAATTTATTAGCATAATCTAGTGCTTAACACAATGTCTAGTCCTCCATCACTGCCACAAATCCATATGTCTTAAACTGAGATATTTAAGGCATCTGAAAGGAATCAGCTAAGATGTAAATATTTATTTTCTTCTGAGCTGGGCTAAGACATGAGGAGATGACAGTGGATAATCTGGCACCAGGCTCCTACCTGTGGAGATGCCTGAATTAGAGGAAGTGCCCTGAAGATAACATATGGTCTGTACACTGGATATACATTACATCATCTATCGCATCATGGCCAGTTTCCTTCCAATTATGGGCGTGGAGAGAGCCCTTCTCAAATCTTCGTTCGTGAAGCCCAGCCATGATGATGATGATGGGTCACACAGAGGGGAAAACGTCCCAGTGCATAAAATATCCCTTTTTTACACTGCTGACACCATCTCTGTTGGAAAGATGAAGTCTTCCCAAAAGGAATGAGGTATTCCTCCCTCTGGTAGGAAGCTCTGATACAGAGGCTGCCATGGCTGTAGCGCTGCACATTCAGTATTAACAGTTCCTTTGCTAAAATGTATAGCAAAGTGCAAAACTAAGCTGGGCTCGATGCTAGGGACAGCTTTGCTTTCCCAGTGGTGTTTCCAGATTCCCAGAAAATACAGGAAGCTTTGTGTAATTGGTTTGATCCTGTTCGGGCTCACAATAACCCTGCAAATAACTGAGAGCAGTGGAAGCTCACGTTCTCTGCGGGGAAAAAGGAACAGGACCAAATTTCATTTACATGAATCATCCTTTAAAAGCATTGCTTTGGTTTTGGAGCACTGAGCAGGAAACTTGGATTTAGCACCAAATCAGGAGGACTGAGATGTTGGTAGAACTTCAGAGGGGTAAAGGCTTTCCATGGCCAACAGTGGTTCTTAGAGTAGGAACACGATCCTGCCTCTATCCCCCTAGTTCATCAAAACCTGTTTAAAACCTACTGAAGGCCTGGAAGGTGCTGGAACGAGTGGCACTCATTTTACAAGTGTAATGGCAGTTGAAAGTTTGATACTTCTTTTTGAGGAAAGTACTCCAGCATTAACTCCACAATGAACAAATATTGTCCATGACCAGAATAAGGATCACACATTATCTAACGCTGAAAGCCACAATTAATAATTATTTTTGTATTTTAGCAATGAATTTTTACAACACAAATAAAAACGTTGATCTGAGATGTTAAAAAAACCCCAAACTATAATGTGGCATACAAAGTCAGATTAATTTGCGGAGACAGTTTATTAGATTTTGGAATGCATTTTGCTTTTTCAGTGAGTAGCATTCATCAGAATGGGGGTAAATATGAAAAAAAAACTATTTCTCTGAATAATCAGCTAATTAAATACCTCAACAATTTAACACTGTGCTTCTAATCAAGACGTAGATGAGACCTATTATAGAAAATTATTTAGGAAAAGTTACCTTTGCCTTTTTATCTCATTTACTGCACTGATTTTATATTCAAAGGAATTAAATATATTCCTCTTGAATTAACCATCAGCTTAGTTCACAAGACCTTTCAAGCAGCTCAGACACTCAGTTTCTGAGTTGTTCCTTATGATCTGCTCCTACAGCACTGATTACATTCCCAACTACACACTGCTCACCTGAGTTACTCCTCCAGCCAAAGCCAATAGGTATTCAGACACACCATGATATTTCAAATCATCCTTGCTAGTCCATGCTTAGTTTAGTCCACCGCAAAAAAAAAAAAAAAAAAAAAAAAAAAATTAAAAAAAAACTATTATTTAGTTTTTGGAC
>VXBX01002683.1:95380-112798 GCA_013400415.1 Scytalopus superciliaris | reverse complement strand
ATATCTATATCTATATCTATATCTATATCTATATCTATATCTATATCTATATCTATCTATATCTGTATCTGTATATCTATCTATCTCTATTCTTGTAATCTTTCACTGTATTAATATTATTGCTTACGGGAATGGACATTCTAGTTACCCATGTCAGCTTCTGTAAGTGTTTTCATCTTTCTTTGGTTTTCAGAATATTTATTTCTGAGGTGAAGCACATAATGGTTCATTACAATAACGATTTTAACATCTTTAAGGGAAAGAGAAGGAAGGAGTCTAGTCTGGAGGCAGTACCCAGGGATAAACATCATTGCAGCAGGGCCTACCCATACAATGGAACGCACAGGTTAAAAGGAGCAAGGTCATTTTCTGCCTGTGCTAGCCAAGAAACTTGAGAGTTTTGGCAAAAGGGAAGTTCTGCTTGCAATAATGGGGTGATGTTTCTCGCTTCTACAAATACTGCTTTAATCTCTTTTATTCTTGCTTGCTGAAGGACACAGACAACCTTAAATCCCCTGCAGCAAGCATTATAGAGCAAGATAACTTTGATCTGGTTCCTGCCTGTCACAGCAGAAGAGAAATTCTGTTACAGCTCTTTAATGAAAAACACTTAAAATTAAAGTCACCATTGATTTGTAATCCGATTTCGTGTTTTCAGCTATATTTATGACCAAAAAAACGTGTGATGCCAGTGCCTTTCTCTCTTACAGAGCAGCAAGGTCTGTTTTGGCATTTGCGTAAATAAAGTGGTAAATAAAATGGCTGGAAATGGGTAGCATTTATTAATACACAGTCCTGAAGTTTCTGCCAGAAGGTCTGGTAAAACATCACTGTTCACCATACGAGAATATCCAGGCCTGTTGGGGTAACATGTCCATGACATTTACATTTAGAATAAGTGTAAATGGACACATGTAGAAGGCTTAAAATATGAGCAAGAAATAAACTTGTGGTCATCTCTGCTCCTTTGTCCCAAAAGAAAACCATAGTGTGGCCTGACTGTATGAATATACTGGAAACTTGGGGACAATGGGGAAAACACAGGTTTAAGTTCAAAACGTGACATCCATGCAGGTTAAATATTTACCAGAAATAATTTCACTTGTGCCATTAAGAAAGTGTACAATTGGCATAAACAAATAGCATGTAGGTATACTTCTCAACACTTTTTATTTCCATTATGAAATAACTGTATATACCACACTTTGAGCATTATATTTAATTCTCACTAAGACTATCCATTTTATTCTTTTGTTTTTAGCAGAGCACAGCATAAAGAGGGGAAAATTAGAGAAGCAGAAAAGAAAAGTGGGGTCCTGTTTTCTCTAAATGGAAAAGCAAGAGAATAAAGAAATATTCCAAAGTCTCAAAAAAAGTATGTAAATGTTGCTGTGAGTGAGACTTGGGATGCCAGGGCACCCTAACTGTTCTAGAAAAGAATTATCATTGTTTCCTTAAAAGGCTAAAGAATAACCTAATAGATCAAATTCACAAATGAAGTGCCTTCGTGTGAGGTGGATCACTGATGAAAGCATAAGCACACACTTGAAACTGTCTTGTTTGTATAAAATTTTGTTTAGCAGCAAAATAAGGGGGGGGGGGGGTTGGTNGCAGCAAAATAAGGGGGTGGGTGGGTTGGTTGTTTTGAGCAGAGTTTGAAATAGGAAAGAAACTATAGGGGAGGGTGGGGAAATAACACATTTTGGGGTACAGAGTCCAGGCTGCTGCTTAGATATTTCTCATCTCTAGAAAGAATTTTACTATTATAATAGCAGTGTTAGTTCTTTTTTTTTTTTTTAATGAAAACCAATTTTTGTGAAAATATATAATGAAAAGATTGAATCTGAAGTTACTATGAGAATATATATATATCAGCAGTGTATCTGTTCTTTTAAAAAAATAATTTTTTGTTTCTTATATATATTTTGAGATGGGTTGGTTTTTCTTTTTAATAAATATCTTACCCCCCTGAGAACAGGTTCCCTGTGTTCAGATGTGCTTACCAGCACCCAGGCTGTGCTGGAAGCTTTTGTTGGTGTAGCAATGGAAATGCATGGCTCATTTTATTTCTGGTATCTGCGACTCCAGTGCAGACTAGGTACCTATTTAGGTGTTTCTTNCTTAAAAGGCTAAAGAATAACCTAATAGATCAAATTCACAAATGAAGTGCCTTCGTGTGAGGTGGATCACTGATGAAAGCATAAGCACACACTTGAAACTGTCTTGTTTGTATAAAATTTTGTTTAGCAGCAAAATAAGGGGGTGGGTGGGTTGGTTGTTTTGAGCAGAGTTTGAAATAGGAAAGAAACTATAGGGGAGGGTGGGGAAATAACACATTTTGGGGTACAGAGTCCAGGCTGCTGCTTAGATATTTCTCATCTCTAGAAAGAATTTTACTATTATAATAGCAGTGTTAGTTCTTTTTTTTTTTTTTAATGAAAACCAATTTTTGTGAAAATATATAATGAAAAGATTGAATCTGAAGTTACTATGAGAATATATATATATCAGCAGTGTATCTGTTCTTTTAAAAAAATAATTTTTTGTTTCTTATATATATTTTGAGATGGGTTGGTTTTTCTTTTTAATAAATATCTTACCCCCCTGAGAACAGGTTCCCTGTGTTCAGATGTGCTTACCAGCACCCAGGCTGTGCTGGAAGCTTTTGTTGGTGTAGCAATGGAAATGCATGGCTCATTTTATTTCTGGTATCTGCGACTCCAGTGCAGACTAGGTACCTATTTAGGTGTTTCTTGAGATGTATTTTTCTTCACCTGGACAAGGATAAACTACTGATGTAATACGTGATATTTCTGTTTAATTGTTTACTATACCCTACCATTATTCCTCCCCATTCTATCCTTTCCCCTGTTCCTGTGAAGCACTTACTGCATTAAAGGGATTTGCAAGAATAGCCACTCCTGTGACCTACAGCTGGCTCATTGCAGACTGAGACAGGTTGAGATTAGTAACATCTCACCTGCCTTTGCTAAGTTGTCCTGTGCTTAATAGATAATTACCAGCACTTCTAAGGGTCAAGGTTTCTGGTTAGTTGTTGGGTTTTTTTCCTTTCTCTTTTGCAAGTGAAGGAGGGGAATTGTTCTTAGCAAGAGACAGAGGAATTATGGAAATAAGAACTATTTCTTTAAGTGGTATGATTTGTGAAAGGGGCTCTAGATATTTTGCACCCAGCTAAATAAAGTGTTTAAAGGAAGTGGCTTTAAAGTAGTCAAGCCTGAGCTAGACCACCAGTTTCTGGAGCTGGTGTATTTGCTACAAAAGGAGAAGGCCCAGGCTTTTCTGGATGCCAGAAACATTTCAAAGGGTTGAGTTGTTCTCTCTCCACAGGTGGATTCTTCGTTTTTGAGATAGTTGACATTTGTGATATGAAGTCAGAGCTGTATTTTAAGTCATGTCCCTGCTCTTCATACTCATACAAACATGCCAAAAATGTGGAGAGATAGTTCTAATGCCAAGCTTGAAAGCATGAACAAATTAATTGCCTCTTTAGATTGTGAGTTTAATAACAGTAAAAGTTTAAAACTTCACATTGATACTTGTGTACTTTAAAAGGAAGCAACAGCTGATTTTCTTAGTTATTTCCTCCCTCTCCCAGGCGAATTTCATAGTAGAACAGATCAAATCAACCTTGTCAGACTCCTCAACGTGTTTGAGCAAGAGCTGGAGAAATGTGATTCAGAGACACACAGAAAGAGCAAGAAAGATGTATCATAATTGAGTCTACCTAAGATTTTGTTTGTATCTTTCTTTACTTCCTGTCATTTTTCTTTAGAATCTGGAGACAGAAAAAGGGTTTGCTCAAAGCCTTACATTTTGCCAGATCTCTTTTTAAGCTGACATGTGACTCAAGCTGTGCACTACAGAACAGAAGCTCACGGTCTTCCCAGGGCAATAATCAGGGCAATATGGAAGTAGGGCTTTTAGGGAAGACCTAATGACCAGTTGTTCTGCTTCTCACTATAGAGAAAGATGCTTTGGGGAAGCTTCATAGTAGGAACCTTCACTTTTAGTGGATTTCTTACAGAAAGCCACTGTGATGGGTTGCATCTTGTTACTATCACCTCTGCCTTTGATGTCAGCAACTGCAAATTTAACAAGTTTTTAAGTGATTTGGAGCATTGCTCTGTAAGTGTCTTACAGATATACTGTGCTGTGACTACTGTCATAAGGTCTTGATTTTGGATAAGGATTAATTACAGGTAAAGCAGAATTTTAGATCCTAAGAGCTCTAGAAATCAAAATATTGAAGCCTTCTTGTGGCCTTCCCTTGAAGCACATTAAGTATTAGCATTGTCATAGAGCAGGTATAGTTGCCTGACCAATGCAACCTTTCAAATCAGCAAATTATGAAACCTTATTAAATTAGCATTCCTTTCTTCTCTTGCAGGGCAATTTCTATGTGTTACAAAGTCTCACACAGTGACTTGGCCTTAATGAAACACAGTAGGGATGGTTTGGGTTTTCTTGTTAACTTCATTGACTCTCTTGACATGCCAATTTCTTCTCTGAAGTCAGGGCAGCTCTCTGTGTCAGTGAAGGTGCCTTTTTGTGGTTGACTGCTTCAGTTAGAAATTGCTCCTCGATTAGAAAGGACTCAATGCATTTTATTTTCTTCATCTTAAGAAAAAAAGTTCATGAATGATGGAAGAAGCTTGTTTCTCTGAAAGTTTAACTTCTAATTATATGAATTCCAATGTGCATTCTTAGCCCATGGCATTTCCTGTGTTTTAGGGGATTATATCCACTTCATATCCAACTCGTGGATTGAATGTAGACTAACAGAGGACATAAAGTCAATCTTTCACTAAAATCTTGGAAAGTGGACCTACTTGTCTTTCTCTTCTTTCCATTAGAAAATGGAGCAACACATGCAACTGAGAATGATGGGTTGGGTACCATCAAAATACCACCAAATTCCCAGTTTGTATTTGCCAGTCACCACTCTATCAAGTCAATTAGAGATCTTGTCCATATATAATGGAAGTTTTAATTATGCTTTTATTTTATCAAGGGGTTTGTGTACAGACAGAGACTGTTCTGGGGCAGGGTGTTGCACAACATGTCAAACCACTGCTGATGATGAACAAAATGGGGCCATGCTTTGCTGGGATTGCAGCTGGAGCTGGACGAACTTTGCCAGTGTTTTGTGGAAACTGTCACTGTCATCACTCCCACGTGTGGAGAAGGTGAGACTGGGCCAATGGGTGACATTATGGTGAAGAAAGCAGTAAAACTTTGCTGTGGCTGAAATCCTGTTTTGGAGACAATTGCATATATTTATTGCAGTTTGGATCCCTGTAGCCTGAAGGAGCCATTCCTCCATCCCCTTCCACCCACACTGCTTCATACTCTTTCTTTTGTGGGTGTTATTTCAGACCAACCAACTGGGGAGTGAAAGCAAATGGGAGAGAGGGCAGAAATCACAAAGCAGATCATCCTCCAGTGATACTTTCTCACTGACAAAATGTGTAACCTCAAGCCAGTTTCTCAGTGTCATTCAAACATCAATGTCAGACACTTGCCTGGGGCAAACTGTGAAGGGAAGCTGTGGGTCTTTAAAGCTAGAACATTGGATTTCTGTGCCTCAATTTGCTGCTTGTGTCACTCACACAACAAGAAACATGGCCTTTCTGCTGCCTCTGACTCATAAGACATTTAATTTATTTTCTTATCTGAAGATCGAAGTCTCTGCTTTTCTACCAGTAATTATATCATAATGTGCTGGATATCTCTGGAAGGATAGTTTGGTAGAAAGACAAATAGTATTTCATGTATTTCAGCTGAGAATTGTAAAATAAAAAAGCAAATTCAACCAGAAGTCTTCTCTGGTGGTTCAGCTGTTAAAGTAAGAAACTGTCAGAATTTGGCTGCTTCAGATACTACTTTTTTCAGCAAACAGGTGCAAGACAGACCTTCTCATGAGGCTGTAGACCTGTTTCCCTTTGCTCAAATGTGATTGTCCTTTACTGGCTTGTTTTACAGCTAAAACTGAATGTAGCTTCATCTAGTTACTGAAACAAAGGAGTCTCAGCCTCAGGATTTAATTCTTACTCTTAGATTCCACAAATCTCAGCCATTCTTAAGTCAGGTCAGGTTTATCTGTGGGGAAGGAACGAGCCACCTCTATTTTAATTGCCAGAGAAAGTTCACTAAGAATTCAGTTAATACTCTTTACAAAGCAATCATCCTCCAAATCCTACTTAGCACTGTACAGATGTATTTCTGAAGTTTTTATCTTAGCTGTTGTTAAAAACATTCCCACTGTAGGGAGCAAAGTGAGGGTTTTGCCTCAAAGCTCTGGCTGAGCATTCAGAGGAAGAGGGAGATGGAATGGAAACCCTCTGGGTTGGTGAGTGAGTACCACAGCACGGGTGGAGTGGCTGTAGATCCGTGTTTAGATACCACAGTGACACTCTGAGGATGTCTGTGGTGCATACCAGTGCATGCTCAGTCTGTGCTTCTGCAAAACTGAGCTTTCACAGGCAGCTAGGGACAGGAGTTTGTAACTCTTACAGCAGAAGTATTTATACATCTGGGTGTCACAGCACAACGCTGAGAAAGGCAATTGCTTGCCCTGCAGATGTGCTGTGAGAGCCTTCTCTGATAACCTGCCCCATAAGTGCAGAGAGAGGAGATTCACTCTCAGCCTCAGAACAAAAATGCTTTTATTGACCTGCATTACGCACTCAAGATTATGGACCAAATCCAACCTTTTGATTCCAGTGAGCATTTCAGTGTATTTTATAAACCTGAATTGCATCTCACAAGCAATGGAGACAACCTTCTATCAGAAGTGTACACAATCTGCTGTTAACTGAATTCTTTATACCGTGTGTGAAAGCTCAGTGTATTTGCTGGTCTTCTGAAGCCTTAAAGTAAATTAACCTACCTTGACTCACTTAGCTCATAGGATACTTCCAGGATTTATTTTGTGTGTTATTCTAGCAAGGCTTCAAAAGACACTTAGAGATCACAGCGTGGAGTAATAGAATTATTGACAGCAGCATTGCTTGCAGGGTCTAGTTTTCTGTAAAAGCCTAAAAATCATAGAATAGACTGGTTTGGCTTGAAAGGGATCTTAAATCACCTTCCACTAGACCAGATTGCTCCAAGCCCAGTCCAACCTGGAAAAATGCATATTGAAGTCAAGTGTTTATAGTAAAAAAACCTCAAAAACCCAAACAAACAAAAAGCCATCCTCTGCCTCCCCAGACTTCCAACAGTTATTCCTATAATCAAATTAACCACCTTCTGCTATTTTAATCTTAAGTTGTTTTAATGTTTAGGTTGTTGTTTTGGGTTGTTGTTGTTTTTTTTTTTCCTGTTGGTTGGGTTTTTTTTAATAGCTAAGTGGAAATTTGTAGGAGAAATTGATACTCCTCAAGTTCAACTGGAAGAATAAAAATAAACATCTTTAGGTGTTTTGATCCAGCAACTGGAAAAGTCAGCAAATCAGCCACTAGCCCACATGGAAAGAAATTGTTAAGGACATTCTGCCAGCTAGTTCTGCATTTTGTCCATAAGTAAAACCCTATTTTGTCTTGATTTTATTGCAAGGTTGTAAGGGGAGACTTGTTTTAGTTTGGCAGCTCACTCTTAGGAAAGCTGTCCTTCTTCTAAAGTAGGTCCGTACCTTCTGTAGAGATTGGAAACAAGAAATAAGAACAATGTGAAAAAGGTGAGACAGAAGTGGAAGGTAGGAAACCTGAATGGTCTGTTTACCTGGAGTAACATACTCTGTGTGTCACTAGATTAAAGATTTGAGTGGTTTATTTGTGAACACATTCTCATAGGAATTTGGAACTTCTCTGTGAGGAGCCACCTGATGATGAAGCCACTGTGGGTAAAAAACATAATCCCATAATACCAGAGGCTGTCAAAAATACACCACCCCTAGTGCACAGATCAGTAAAACTGCCTAAAATGGATTTAGATTAAGTTTCTGTGTTATAATTAGTAATCTGGCACTGTTTAGCAGAGTGTTACTAAAAGAAAACAAGCAAGAAAAAGCCTTGGGGTACCCCACATGAAACTTATGTCCTTATATGCAGCATGCTGATGTGTGGGAAACTACATTGAATTTATTTTGAATTCAGAGAATGTGTGGTTAAAATGAGCAGGAGTGTGATGGAGGAATACTGGGATTAAATTGTAGCTCGCTTAATTTTTTTGTAGAGAAGATAAAGCTCCTGTCTAATCATAGAGTGGTTTGGGTTGAAAGGGACCTTAAAGCTCATCTCATTCCATAACCTGCCAAGGACAGGGACACCTTCCACTATCCCAGGTTGCTCCATGCTTTTGGACAAGGGCCTGGAGTGACAGAACGAGGGGAATGGCTTCCCAGTGCCAGAGGGCAGGGATAGATGGGATATTGGGAACAAATTCCTGGCTGTGAGGGTGGGCAGGCCCTGGCCCAGGTTGGGCAGAGAAGCTGTGGCTGCCCCTGGATCCCTGGCAGTGTCCAAGACCAGGCTGGATGGGGCTTGGAGCAACCTGGGCTAGTGGGAGGGGTCCCTGCCCATGGCATAGGGTGGAATGAGATGAGCTCGAAGGTTGCTGCCAACCCACCATTCCAGGATTCTGTGAGTCTTCTTATTATATTATGAAAAAGTTAAATGGAAACAGCAAAATGTAAGTAGGGAGGTGAATTATGGTGTTCTTCATGAATTACCAGTACTGCTGGAAAAGTTGATTTGGGTTTTTTTCTTTCCTCCTTTCTTTCTGTCAGTGTAAACATTCAGGGTAATAAACAGCAGGTATCCTAAAAAAACAGAAAGAGCAACAAGGATTGTTTTTTAGCAAGCTCTTTTTGAACTGTTTAAACATTAACTTCTGTTCTTTGAATAACTGGATTTTCTTAGTAAAATAAATTCTTCCATGAAAAGCCTGGAAAACATATTCCATCCTAAAAGTATTTATTTGTCACTAAGTGCAGGTATTCACATACCAGTTTGTCTCAGCTGTCTTAAAAGCAATCAGAAGATTTTAAAACCTGCTTTAAAAATTAAATGTAGGCTCCAGTGCTGGGTGGTTGGTAGGAAAGTTACCAGATCAGTTGCTTGAAAAACTGTCTTGGCCATCAGGGCTGAAGAAGGTGTGTGCAAAACAGGACAAAACAGCAAAATGAAGAATTTTTTTTTCACGTTGATGACTTTGTGAGACTTACTGTGACAAATCAGGGGAGTTTTGCAGCTTCAGTGAGATGTTTCTAAGCCCATGTGAGGGGGTTTTGGGCACAATTTTTATGAGAGTGCTTGTCAGCCTGTTATCCCTGTGCATCTCCAGTCCAGAACAGATAGTTTACTCCCTTTTTTTCCTGGCAGCCAGCTCCCCCAGGCTTTGGTGCCAGCAGAGGGTGCCAGAAAAAAATGTGGCAGCTTTTGCACGTTCAGATTTTTCCGTGTACACCAGGTTGGGTTTCCATCATTTCAAGTAAAGGTTTTCCTTTGCAGCAAGTTTGGAAGAAAGAGCTGGTCACCAGCAGCAGCAGGGCAGAAAATTCAGTACCAATGTGAATCTTTAAAAGGAGGACAGAGTGCCAGCCTGAGTTGTTTCGGTGGCATTACACCCTCCTGCCAATCTTAAGGATACCTTTAAAATTATAATGTGACCCTTCTTATGTTGCCCCTGAAACTTCAGCTTTTCCAGTGTGGTAGAGGGCCCTCCCTCTGGTAGCGGGGTCTGTGTGTTCTGTTTCCCTCCTTCGGTTTAAAAATGCACTTCAAGAGTATCCTGTGACAGCAGGGCAGAAATTTTACCGGCTTCACAGGGCACACTTGGAACTCCTCACACGGTAAAACTGTAAGAAATGTTTTATTTTGAAGGGTTCTTCTTAACCAAACCACATGCCTGTGGTAGCTGCTTAAATAATCAGTGACATAAGAGATGCTCAACTATTGAAGTCTAAACTGGCGATTTAACATCTTAAAAGAACTATTTACATGTGTTTGTGTGGCTGGTTTCAAGTATTTGGAGTGGGTTTTTATGTGTTGTTTAATTTTTAGCCTTCTGTGTCCTTCCTGCTGCACTGCTCCTTGTCCATGCTGAAGGGTCGGAGCTGTTCTTTGATGGGCTTTGGTCATCTCTGTTCCCCTTCTGGAACCTTCTCTGCAGTACTTGCTTTGATAATAAAGGAACCACATGACAAAGAGACAGGCTTCAACCTGACATAACATTTTATTTCTGTTCCTATCCTAGCAGGTACTTCTCACTTTGCTTCCGAGCCCTGAGCTAACATTCCATATTGCTTACCATAACCCAAAGATCTATGGTTGATCAGGTCACTTCCTCAGACATACCAAACATATTTTGCCCCATATACTTTTCTGTCTGTCCAAATTGAATTTTATTTGCCTCCTTATTGCCAATTTACTTGGTCCCAGAGGATCTTTCTGCAGCTGGGAGTTGGCCTCCCTTTAACCCGCTTGAAAGAACAACCTGCCAAGTAATAGTTTCCTAAGTACAATTAGGAAGAATCTTTTAGGGTTTTGTGTATGCAGAAACTCACAGTAAGCCAGTTTTTAATTTTTTCCTTATCTGGCTCATCCCTTCTAATTTTTTCCCTCCCACTAGGTTTTACTTCCAATCTGAGATCCAGCACCGGCATCCAGGTTTTTCCAGGGAGTCTTTGATCGCTGGTAGGTTTTGCCTGGAGATCCTTGTGATGCAAATTGTCATCCTTGGCAAGTTGTGGCTGAAACGTTGTGAGGGGTTGGATAAATCCCCAAAAACTTAGAGTAAGGCCTTAGTTTAGTTAGGCCTGAAACCAAATTTAGTAGGCCCCAGTTTTTGGGCCATGGGGCACTCCGTAGATTCAGAGGGGCAAGTATCACCTGACTTAAGCAACCAAAGAGGTATTTCATATCATCTGACGTCAAGTCGAGTATAAATCTAGTGGGGGAGGTATCCTCGCTCTCTTGCCCTCCCTCTCTCCGTGCGGTGCGGTGCTGAGGACTCCCTGTTGCTGCTCCCAGAGCGATAGGCCTGGTCGCTTCCCTGCCGAGATGCCCACAGCAGTTCTGGTCTCTGGGAAGTAAATACCTTTGTTTGATATTACTTTGCTGGGTGCTCTTTCAGTGAAACGTGCTTAGTTTTGTTTTGGGTGGTGAAATCTGTGTGTTATTGGGGTGGATAGCTCTGGATGAAGTTATTGTTGTTTTTTTCTTATATTTGTATGTATATGTATTGTAACTTTCCTGTAAATATATGTATATAGTTCTTTCCAGTTTCAGTTTTTCTTTTCCCTTCCCTCCTTTTACTGGGACTGCGCGGGTCTTGGGGAGGTTTGGCATTTTGCCAAGGTCGAACCCACGACAAACGTCTAAAGGAAAAGGCTTGAAGGAGGGTGTTCCACCTCCGGATAACTTCCTAGGTAAGTTATAATCACTTCTGTTTTGTGATGTGTGGTGCAGTGCCCGGTTTTGTCATGATATTGTTTCATCATAAAATCAGGAAGCAAATGGAAAGTTTTTAGAGCATCACATTGAATACACACACAGTGTTAACAGAGTGAAGTGATGGCATGATCACCTACTAAGAAATAAAAACGACATCCTAATTCCACTTATATGGTTGATGTTGCCTGTATCTTGCCTATGATCAGCCCTACCTGTGTCAAAAATCTACATTTTAACAAAAAATCAGTCACCTGGGAGTAATGGTGTTTTTCACAATTTGACTAATCCACAATTCTTTTTAGCCTAGGAAGCATCTCCCTGTTGCAGGTATTCCTGTTGAACTGTCAGGTTTTGTCGTCTCAGCCAGAAGATTTGATTTCCAAACTGGAGTCCTCAGTGCTCTTGGAGAGTGATAGTAAAAGGCTGGCAAATTCCAGGTAACCTTTCTATCATCCACCACCCAGATTTAAAGGAGATGCAGAAAATCCCCACTAATGCTGAAATCACAGAATCCTTTAGGTTGGAAATACCTCCAAGATCACTGAATCCACCCTGTGCCCGATGCCCACCCTGTCCACCAGCCCAGAACACTGAGTGCTACGGCCAGTCCTTCCTTGGACACCTCCAGGGTGGGGACGCTCCCACCTTCCTGGGCAGCCCCTCCAGTGCCTCGACACCCTTTCTGTGAAGAATTTTCCCCTAATAGCCAATTTAAACCTCCTCTGGCACAACTTGAGGCCATTTCCTCCTGTCCAGTGTCCTGGATTAGGAATGGTATTCAGTAATCACTCGCTTACACCTCCCCAGTGGGTGGCTGGAGAGGAGAATTGGAGGCACAAAAGGTAAAGATCACGGGTTGAGATAAGAAGAATTTACTGGAGGTGGCAGTAAGAAAAGGAAGGGGAACAGCAACAATACTAATAACAAAAGGGTAGAAAAGAGATTCACATGCAAAATGTTCAAGGAGGGGGATGTGGTGGGATGTCCTGGAGCTTGATCCCAGACCACAATACCCTGACTGAGTGCGATTTCCTTTCCCCCACCCCCAGTAAGGCTCTGAGGTGGTATAGAGTAACTCACGGGTCCCGCCCATGCCCCTCCTGGCTACTGCAAAAANNNCACTGCCTTGGTCCTGCTGGACACAGTATTTTCCAGTTCAGGAAATGCCTGAATTCCTGCTGCTGGACACGTGCAGAACCTCCCAGGGCTGCAAAGTCCTGTCTACAAAGCCCTCAGTTTTTTTAAGACAACGTTATTGGCCCTGGAATATGAAAATCAGAAGCCAGCTCAGCCCCACAGCCTTCAGGAAGGTAGAGACTTTGTGGCTCTGGAACTTTAGCAGCTAGCTCACTCCTAGAAAGGGCAGAAAAGGTCGCAGGAAAGGGATGGGTGAGGAAAAAGGCAGCCAGGAAGGCTTTCACTGCACACTCTCACGTGTGCAGGGGTGGGGGGACTTTGTGTTAATCTCATCACCTCTGTTTCCTTCTGCAGTTGGCTTGAAGGTATATTTGGTACACTCCACTCGGGGCAGGAACCAGGAACTTCCATAGTGAAAAGTTCTTGGATAGACAAGAATGCATTTTGCAATTTGCTGAAGGAAAACCAAACCCTCGTAACTGCTACAACAGAGAGTCCTGCTTAGCAGGGCTGGAGAGGTGCAGGCCTCAGTTCAGTTGCAGCCCCCTCCATCCACCCTCTCCTTTCTGTTGTCTTGTGGGCAGCACAAACAAGCACCTTCAGCAACCAAGACCAGTTTTAAATGTTTTATTCTGCAACCCCTCTCCACACTCTACTTATAGGTCAAGTCACTGTGCAATGGTGATGCAGAAAGCACTGATCTGCTGCAGGCTGTCAAGAAAAACTTCAAAAGCATGGTTTTATTGGAAATAAATCATGCTAAAAACTGATCCTTAACAGGTACAAAAAATTAAACAGATAAGGAAAAGAGAAGAAAGACTGGATGCACTATTAAGACCAACATTTGAACTGAAGTCTGCTGTGAAAGATCATACAAAAAAGGCAATAAGGAACAATAATGCAGCATTACAGGTGGGAGTAACAGAGCAGACAAGAGTTACAAAACATCCTGCTTCAATATTTCTCATCCATGTACTTTGTTCAAATACTGTAACAGCAATGGAGAGCAGTAAGCACCAGACATCCAACTAAAGAAATAAGAAAAAAGGAACATAAAATTAAAAAAAGTGAAACCTGGTCATTAGGGAAGGAATAATCTCAAATACAATTACTCAACAGAAACACAACACTTAGAAAAGCTGCTATGTCAGCATACATAGACAATACCATTATTCCAGCTCTATAGAAGTGACTTTAGTTTTCCTATTCTGTAACCTCTTCCACATACAGTACTGCTGCGGTTATCCCCAGGTGTATGGCAGACACTGCACATACACAAACAAAGCAGCACTATCAGAGGAGTAAAACAGGAGAAAGTTGTTCCCTTTGAAATAGAAAAGCAACCATTACAAGGCCAGGAAACATGGGACAAAGCATCAGTGAGCCCTAAACATGTAATTCCAATTAGGTTGGGACATTGTGCAGCTATGGCTTCTATCTTCCAAAAAGCCAAGTCTCCCCCTCAGTGTAAGTGCAGCATTCCCACGTGCAATACACCAGTTACTGAAGTGATAGAAACCATAAGCAAGAAATCCTTGAAAATATTTCTGTAGTGGATAAAGTAATTTCCATTTTGTCTCCTTACAGCTGCCACAGAAAGTAACTGTACACTCAGCTGCGTAGTTGGAGTTTTTGGTAGTGCAGATGTATCCCAGTTCTGACATGGCAGTACAGAGACTGCGTGATGCAGGGTTTGCATAGATAGCCTGTCCCTTTCCCAGCCCAAAGAACGTGAAGAGGAAGAAGTCACAGCTTAGGATCTTGTTGCATTTCAGAAAAACATGACATTCGGAAAAAAATCCCCCAAACAGTCCCATTTACAGAGGCTTTCCATACATCCCCAGGTTAAGGGCAGGTGGGGAACAAGACATACAACACATCATGGCTATTTCAAAGCTTCATTGTCTTAATGAAGTCTATTACAGGCCCCAGTGAAAATATTAAAAGTTCACTAGCTCATACACTTTTGCACCTTTTTCCAGGTTGTTGTTCTAGAGTGATTAAGTGCCTTTATTCATTAAAAAAAAAAAAAAAAACAAACAGATGTATTCATTTTTACATTATTGCTGTTTTTTACAACAAAATTCGGTAACATTTATGGAATCCACCCGCCAACCAAAAGACATTGTCCCCAGAACAAACCGAAAGCATAAACACATGTTCTCCAAGAGCCTTTTCTACACCAGCTATTTAATGAACAGGGGAAAAAACAACCAACCTATCGCTTCTCTTCTTAGCATCGACGAATTTACCCCAGAAGGGAAATCCATTCAAATAAATACCAGGATGACCACCGGGATGATGACGCTGAAGTTCCAGAGGGAGGAGCTGCAGCTCTGTGCAATGTCTGCGGGAGTCCCATGCTGCCCCGAGTGTCAGTCCAGGGAGATGATGTCGGGAGCGCTGCCGCTGCTGCTGGTGATCACCCCGGCCTCGGCCCTGCCCGAGGAGCTAACGAGCGTGCTGCTCTCCTGGTGGCTGTCTGAGGTGATGATGCTGCCAGGCGTGCTGCTTGTTAAGGTTGAGGTGAGACTATCCAAAAACATAGGAGGACAGTACTGCTTGAAACAAACAATGAAGAGTGAAGAGACTAACTGCACAAGGGAAATGTATGCTCTGAAGATACATCTTCCCTACAACAAGCACAAAACATGTTCCTAGTGGAGCCCTGTCAAGGTGTGCACAGCAAGAACCAGAGTTCTGCAAACTGGTGAGTCAATAAGCAGGGATGGCAGACATGAGACCCTCCCCATGATCCTCTCCTTCCCATTTTTCACAGAATCCCGGAATGGTTTGGGTTGGGAGGGACCTTAAAGACCACCTTGTTCCAACCCCCCTGCCACAGGCAGGGACCCTTTCACTGTCCCAGGTTGCTTCAAGTCCCACCCAACCTTGCCTTGGACGCTTTCAGGGATGGAGCAGCCACAGCTTCTCTGGGAAACCTGTGCCAGGGCCTCACCACCCTGGGTGTATTTAAGTCAGTGCTGAGCATGGATTTGCTTTAGAAAGGCAATCTAACCAGTAAGGAGTGAGTTTCCAGGCCTGGGTTTATCACAGTCAGGCTAAACTGAATCCTCCTTAATGCATCAGAACAGATTTTCCTGGTCTGTGGTTAGGTCCAAGCAAGTGGACTGCAAACATCGTTTGGATGCCAACAGCACTCTGATAGTTATTGAAGCAGAATGGCACAGAAATCAGACTTGGAAATTAACCCCACAGCAATTCAGAAACATACCTGTGAATCAACTGGGATTAACGAAAGCAAATCCAGACCTAGGAAGAAGAGAAGGATAATAAATTGACAAGTTTCTCTTTTATTCACACACAAAAAATTTAAGGATTTTTTTTTGTGGTTGTAGAACACATTTTGCAACTGATACACAGCTTCTAAATGGAATATACCACTGTGACACCACTCTCAATGACTACTTCAGGCAGCAGCAAAACGAGTTATCTAGTACAAGTGGCTCTTTTTAAGAATGAGGATGACAATGATGTATTATTCACTGGGTATTGCAGGGTGGTTCAATGTGGTTGCTTAGATGGAAGTTGCCATTTGGAGCTGTTGGTTCATAATGCAAGTTTCACTGCATATTGTACCTGACTTGGCCAAACTGGGACATGAAGAGTGTCATCACATTAAGGATGCTGGAATGAAGTAAAGTCACAACATGCACAAGTCCAAAAACAAGCAGCAGGTCTCTTCCTCCACCCACGGGCAGCCAATAAGGAAACATTTCTAATATCATCCCCGTTTTGTGTCTAGACAAATAAAAGGAATGAAGAAGAGGAAACTACAAGTAGTTCAAAGTATATCCTCTAAGAGCAGTGACAACTAGCGTCCATCTTAAACACTATTAGTGTGTAAGCATTTAGGGCAAAATGTTTAGAATTATGAAATCAATGAGAAATTCGTACATTTTTTGTTTTGTTTCTAAATATTGGCCTTGTGTTTGCTATGTCAACAGAAAGAAATGATAAACTTCCTCCCTCCCTCTCCCCTCACCTCCAAATCTGTTCTGGCCAGTGACATCTCTCCTCCTCTTCTCCATTAGAGAAAAATTTTGAAGGAGATGTAAAGTTCAGCTGCATTTACAGAATTGACAGCTTCTTTTGTTCATGCACGTTCTAGAACTTCTGCTGATACAGATGGACAACAGTTCTAGACTTCCATTCTCTCAGTTTAACTCTCCTATCCAATTTGGGAAGACAACCAATTTCTTAACAAGGGAGAAGTGGAGGGAGGGAGCAGTAAGGGAGCCAAAATGGACAGAGAAACAAGGGGAATGATATCCATCTCATTGCCAAACTGGTGCTGAAAGAAGAGGAAAAAACCCAGAGATGTTGCAGGGG
Source organism: Scytalopus superciliaris (assembly GCA_013400415.1). NCBI lineage: Eukaryota > Metazoa > Chordata > Aves > Passeriformes > Rhinocryptidae > Scytalopus > Scytalopus superciliaris. The sequence goes on along the minus strand of VXBX01002683.1, from coordinate 95,891 downwards.
AGGAATGGAGACAGGCAATGGAGCAGGGAGAGGGGAAGTACAGGAGGCCAAAGTGACACCTGTCACCACAAGTCACCACTTCCTGGGCTCTGGGTTTGTTACAGCCGGCCAAGAGAACCCCCAGAGTCCCTATATACAGTGTTCTTTTCAAGGAGCCAGGATAGAAAACAATCAGTATCCCCACCTTTTGTCTGATATTTAGCAGCAGTGTTGAAGAATACATCATAGGCATTTAGGGTATGTCTAGGTAAAGAAAGTCAATAGAGGTCAGCTCACAGATTGTAGCTCACCTTAACCTTTTTCATACAGTCTAGACAGAGCACCACTACAATCAGCAAGCAGAGTATCTATACCGAGGGCTGGGATGAGTCAGCACCTTCACACCTCTAGTAACTTAAACAAGCAACTATTCTCCCTCACTTCTACAGCATGTAACCACAGGATGTTTACACAAAGTCTGACTGAGCATAGTAAGAGCAGTTTCTGGCTGCTGTGCCCAAGCGCCAATTGT
>VXBX01002683.1:73522-95363 GCA_013400415.1 Scytalopus superciliaris | reverse complement strand
AAAGTCACAACATGCACAAATCCAAAAACAAGCAGCAGGTCTCTTCCTCCACCCATGGGCAGCCAATAAGGAAACATTTCTATCCTCCCCGTTTTGTGTCTAGACAAATAAAAGGAATGAAGAAGAGGAAACTACAAGTAGTTCAAAGTATATCCTCTAAGAGCAGTGACAACTAGCGTCCATCTTAAACACTATTAGTGTGTAAGCATTTAGGGCAAAATGTTTAGAATTATGAAATCAATGAGAAATTCGTACATTTTTTGTTTTGTTTCTAAATATTGGCCTTGTGTTTGCTATGTCAACAGAAAGAAATGATAAACTTCCTCCCTCCCTCTCCCCTCACCTCCAAATCTGTTCTGGCCAGTGACATCTCTCCTCCTCTTCTCCATTAGAGAAAAATTTTGAAGGAGATGTAAAGTTCAGCTGCATTTACAGAATTGACAGCTTCTTTTGTTCATGCACGTTCTAGAACTTCTGCTGATACAGATGGACAACAGTTCTAGACTTCCATTCTCTCAGTTTAACTCTCCTATCCAATTTGGGAAGACAACCAATTTCTTAACAAGGGAGAAGTGGAGGGAGGGAGCAGTAAGGGAGCCAAAATGGACAGAGAAACAAGGGGAATGATATCCATCTCATTGCCAAACTGGTGCTGAAAGAAGAGGAAAAAACCCAGAGATGTTGCAGGGGAGGAATGGAGACAGGCAATGGAGCAGGGAGAGGGGAAGTACAGGAGGCCAAAGTGACACCTGTCACCACAAGTCACCACTTCCTGGGCTCTGGGTTTGTTACAGCCGGCCAAGAGAACCCCCAGAGTCCCTATATACAGTGTTCTTTTCAAGGAGCCAGGATAGAAAACAATCAGTATCCCCACCTTTTGTCTGATATTTAGCAGCAGTATTGAAGAATACATCATAGGCATTTAGGGTATGTCTAGGTAAAGAAAGTCAATAGATGTCAGCTTACAGACTGTAGCTCACCTTAACCTTTTTCATACAGTCTAGACAGAGCACCACTACAATCAGCAAGCAGAGTATCTATACCGAGGGCTGGGATGAGTCAGCACCTTCACACCTCTAGTAACTTAAACAAGCAACTATTCTCCCTCACTTCTACAGCATGTAACCACAGGATGTTTACACAAAGTCTGACTGAGCATAGTAAGAGCAGTTTCTGGCTGCTGTGCCCAAGCGCCAATTGTACCCCAAAGGCAATGTTTGTCACATTGCTGTTGCAAAATGCAACCTGAAACCAGACAGACAGCCTGTACTGGGCTTGTCTAGACATCACATCAGAGCAATACTGCATAGTCTTATTCCATTAGAAAAAAAAAAAACAAAACCAACAAAGAGTTAATCAGTCCTTCAATTTTTACCCCACCACCCCCACCCATAAATTAATAATGCCGTCAGAATGCACACGAAAAACATCCAGCACCTACCTGGCATATCAGATGAAATACTGGATATTGGTGGGTGATGGAATGGTACTGGGTAGTCTGTTAATGAAGGAGGAATAGCAGCAGCATCAACCGTCGTCACACTGGGCACTCTGGCAGTGGATGGCTGGTACATGAGAACCCTGTTTCAAACAGCATGGGAAATTACAAATAACCTGGCCATTAGCTGCAGAAGGGAAACCATGCACTGCTGTGCTCTCTCATTCACAAGTCACTGTGTTACAACACAACTACAGTATGGCTACTCACTGCACAGTATTCCACTCTAACTTCCTCTTTCATAACAGTCTTCACAGTAATATGACCTTAATTTGGCTCTCAGCAGCAGCTGTGACATAAACCCAAGCTGCCATTAAAACAAAGTACAGTGCTGGAGTCATTGGTAACAAAGACAGAAATAGGTGTCTGTGAGCACCCACAGAGGGATGTGCACATGGCCAGAGCCAGGAGAAGAGTGTCCAGTTCCATTTCTCCTCAGAACTGCTCCTCACTGCCAACCTGTCATGCCAGGGGCACAAACGACCATTATCCAGCCCCTGGAGCACAGACTACACAGCTGGAAATTAAATATAAGCCCATCTTTACTCACAGCCTGAGCCCCAGCTAAGTTTAGCTCTCCAGGAACATGCAACCAGCTCCAACCTTTCTGCCTCCCCTCATGCTGCCAGACCTCTTCCTAACACTGTTACAGACACCACAGGTTCTCAGGCACTAGCCACATGCATAAAATAGTTCATACACATCAAGTTAGGTAGAAACACCCAGAATCCTGTACCCAGTTGCTCCACATTGCTCCCTCCAGCTTTGAGTGTTACTCCCTAATGTTTTCCTCCCCAGACTCCTGCCTTTAAACTACTTCTGGTGTCACAAGCTCAGATTTCAGACCCACCCTTCTCAAGCACCTCTCACACTTCATCTACCTTGCTGCTGCCGATACAGACATCCCACAGTTCTGCCAGAACTAGCATTCAGACAACACCGTTTATAGGAGTTAAGCAATTGACCAAAAGCCTGGATTCTACTTGGACCTGAACAATGAAAGTGCCATATCCATAGCCAAAAAGCAAGGAAAACACATGTGTCATACAGAGACAAGAAAACTTATTCCTCCTATAATTACAGTTACAAGTAGCCATTTCAAACATAGGAGTGTGGAAAGGCCTTGGAGCCTTCACAAACTTCATTAGGAGATGTATTTGTAGCTTCTTTTTCTCATAAAAAAGAGTCTCTTGCAGAAGGACTCCTCCACAGTCCTCACAAAAAGCAACAGCATTTCAGTATTGCTGCTGAAAGTGGTTGAAGACAACCAACTATCTGCTCACCTAAGACCACACACACATTCTTGCAGACCAGAGACACAGTACAGCTGCTCATTTCTTCTGGTGAAACAGAAGGGGCCTGGGGTTATTCACTATTATTTTAGTACACGACATAAGCCACTACAAAGAGAGACACAGACACCACCTCATGCATACAGCAATGCTAACTGATGAGCCATCACTGAAAGCTGAGCTTGGAGCAGTGAGTGATGGCAAGCCTGACCAGTGCCCCTTCCCACGGGCCAAGAGCAAGAACATTATGGAAGCTGCAAATGGTACATCAGCCGAGGTGCAAGATCAGGACAGAGAGAAGGTGGCAGAGCAGTAAAGAAGCTGGTTAAGCCTGGCTCTGAAGTCAGGCCTGACTATAAAGATGGAGCAGTTGCCAGAGGACTTGGGAAGTCATTTGTTGTGCTTAGCAAGGTAAAGGACTGATTGATAACCACAGCCAACAACAGCATTCAAGACATTCCAGGGTTTAACAGAGATGGAGGAAAAGGTTGTCTCCATTTAAAAGAGCAAGTGCTTCCCTTCCAAGACAGCCAGGAAAGATGAAACACAACACAGCCTCACTCCCTGGGCACTAGAGCAGCCAAAAATGCATAAAACTCCTCCACCTGGGATAATCTACTTTCTCATGAGAACAATTTTTTGTGAGGTTTAAAACTATTTAATAGTGTTTTGTCTGTACAAAGTTACTATATCAATACAACCTTCTGCAAAGAGTGGCCTAGAAATTCTCCTCTGGAAGTATGGAGCTGGATCCCAAGTCCATTTCTCTACAGATCAATTTATCTGAGACATTACAGAATAACAACTAACTTTAAAATTGACAAACCCTTTGGTTGGGCTCCCGTGTATCTCAGACATAAATATGCACTTCCTTTTGGCAGGAGGATCTTCCTCTTCATCAGAAGAGCTTTCTATTGTCAAGTCAATAACGTCAACTTTCTTCTTGTTTACCTCATTGGCCACTGTCACAGAACACGGTTTGCTAACAACACTGGAACCTGAAGAAGGAAATAAAACATCACTGTTCTCTAAAGGCTGGTGACATTGGCAGTTTCTATTTGCAACAGGAACTCAGATCCTGTTTTACAGATTGCCTTCCTGGCTACTACAGAGAACATTATAGCCCAGTAACTGTTTTATGACTATTCTGTGGCATGCTGAGAATATTAAAGCACAAGCTTTTTGTCTTTACTTGTCAGGTTAAGGATGTAAAACAAAAACAACCTTTTGATTTCCTTAACTGCAATTATAAAGGGCAAAGACAAAGCCCAAAAACACACTCCTAGAGGCACAACCCTTTCTTTTTTTTTAGTTTAAATTACAAGAAGGTCAGAAGTACTAAGTCTTCCACAGAACAAACCCCAACATCCATATACATTATCCAAGCTACAACTAAACCTCCAAGATTTTTTACTGGTTTGTAACCAGTACCCAGAGGTACCTACTTTCTATTTTGGTGCACTGAGGACTTGAGACTTTCACAGCTTCTTTCTTTGGCCTCATGGGGCACCAGGAACCATCTTCTTGGAATTTGATCTCATCCACATCTGAACATTCATTAAGGATTTCCATGAAGAGCCTGAAAAATAAATTTTCCATTTTGATTCCAAGTTAAATTTTTATTCTAACTGAAAAGGAGACAAAGTAGAAAAAAAGCTAATTATGACCCACTCTTACACACTGCATCTACTCTCTGTAATTATGACGTTTGCAGATATTGGAAAATAAGATTATCCCAAACTATCCATATTTCACTCCAACATTACTGCAAATTCACCTATTTCCACACTGAAGCAGAAATCATTAGCCTTTGAACCAAGTCTGACAATTTTTTATGAGTTAAAAGTTACATTTTGAAGTACATTTTGAACACCTTTCAGAGATGGGGTCATGTAAAAGGAAGACCTATTCCTACATGTCACATTTGGATTTCTCCAGAGGAAATACACCAAGGCTCAAGAGTCTCATGATGCAGATGAGATAAACTCACACAGTTCTTTATATGAGAAGAGAAACTGACAGAATGTAATATTTCTTCTCAGTCTAAGGTATTTTGACAAAAAACCAGTATGAAATGGTTAAATCTCAAGTAACAAAAGTAGCTATCAAGCAAATAGTGAAAAATTTTAAGTAACCATGTAATCTGCAAACCCAGCCTCTTACCCATCTAGTATTAGGCTCTCGTAAGCTGCCTTTTTGTCACAGACAGGGCAGATCCAGGCAGGCTTCTTTTCATTCATTTGAAGATAAAGAGCAGCATCAAAACATTGCAGGTGTGTGCAAGTCACAGCCCGGCATGGGATTGTCAGTCTCATCTTTCCCAGCTGCCGGAGATACATTTAAGACATGTCAGAACAGAAGACAGAAGCAGGCCTGGATGGTTAACAATGAGTCTAGAGACACTGGGTGAAATAGCTCTCTCTGCTCACTACAGAGGTGCCCTGGGCTAAGGGTGCTGCCAACAAATCCACTCCATCACAGTACAATACCCTTAAAGAACTCTTAAGCCATGCTCAAAGCAGTCAGGAACATTTCTAATGGACCTGCAGCAATGTTATTTCTAGGATCTTATTTTTATTAAGTTACCTACTGAAGTGCCTGATTCTACAATTTTCTTTAATTGAACAATTCCGGCCTTTTCCTGAGCTCCAGGTACTTGTTAGACTCAGAATGACCAATTTCTATCTGGGAAGAGAAAACCCAAGGCAGCACTACCTTGTTACATGGTGATCAAATCTTTCTGTTTGCTACAGTAGCTGCAGTATAAGCAAAGCCACCGAGATGAGGAGATAGGAGGTTTTTACTTACTTTTACTGTATCCTTAATTATTCTGTCAGCCTGCCCAATTAGCCTCAACACCTCAATATATGAGATTATTCCTTCTACAAACATCACTACACACACACAAACAGCAAGTTGACCCAGTGGATCACAACTGAGGCAGTCACAGTTCTAAACCATAGCTGAGTGACTGGTGCTACAGCCAGGTGCTTTAGATGCCCTCTTCTCCCCCAATTTTATATTGGCTCATTAATATAAAATATAAAGCCAGTGAGGGTTCCAAAGTAGGGCCCTTGAAAAGCAGCCCAAGTCTGCACTACAGATGAAAATATAAATCAGTATCTGGATTTTCAGCCATACTCACAGGACACATCAGAGATACCCGCAGACTGGTTGTGGCAATCTCACTATCAGGATCTGCAGTCAGCTTTTCTTTAACTATTAAAATAAATTAACAAGTTATACACAGACATCATTACTTCAAATGCTAAATCTTGACTTATCAGTACATGTACCCTTTTTTCAGCTATCTAAAAAAATTAAGCATTTAGGAAACTAGTTCACAGCTGGCAAACTGCATCACAGCATTATCCGATCTTGTTTGATGGCAGATGCATTAACAACTACATGGTTAACAGATCAAACTTAACCCAACACGTGAAGAGATAAATAAAACAATTATCAATGAGTGAGGTACAAGTGAAGAGTATTTAGGGTATCTACCTGCACTTTACAGGCCAGCACAGTAAGGGATGCTCATGGCATTCCCATAAGGAGATTTCAGATGGGATCTCTAGATGTGTTCCCTACCAGCACAGGGACCCTCACTTAAAAAAGGTGTCATGCCACAGCAAAGGGAAACCTTGGGATACCCTGGGCAGGGACTTTTTTCTCAAACTGCTACAATTCCCTTCTATGTTACCCACTCTAGCTTTAAAAGGGACACCAATCACCCTCCAAAAGTACAGACAGGCAAGTTAATTAGACTTACTTAGCGCTCTGGAATGATCAGGGTTTCTGATACCTTTCATTTTCAACCTCTGCAAAAGCATAGCTGAAGTAAGCTGACGAACGAGAAACACAGACATGGAGTAATTCTACAGAGAGAGAGATTAAAGGTTAAATGTTGATTTTGTGCAGTACTTCCACTGTTACAACAATTCACAATTTGCAATAGCTGTAGCATACAGTATAAAAAAACCAAACATAACATGACTTTTTGCTTAATCATTATTAAAAACACTGACAGACAACTTCAATTCTGTGGAAGTCCAACACTCTGCCAGAATTCTCTGGCCACTCAAGTCCTATTGTCTTACTCCAGTTATGACTTCAATAACAGAAATAATTTCACAACCAAGAAACAACCTTGGCTCTTTTCTTGGAAAGATCATTTAGATAATGACACATCTCATACATGCAGTCTTTAAGAACTTCTCACATTTGTCTTATAAATCCTTCCCTTTTTTCCAGTGTCAGTGTGGAGCTGAAAGGATCACGTGACAGAGGATAAGTGGTCTTTATGGTGCAAACACTACACCTTCAGAGGGCACAGAGCTGCTCCAGTTTCTTTGTACCTTCTCTTTAGCTTGCTCTGCACGTCTAAGCCCAGCCCCGTTAAATCACGTTCACTCTGCTGAGCCTGGCCCCACTCCCCGGCATTTCCTACTCCTCCCTAACTCACACCACTTGCCAGCTTGTTTAGTCTCACTCCCTCTTCGAGATCATTAATGAAAAATCTGCAAGCCCCACTGCTGCAGGATAATAATGGTTTCATCTGTATAATGAGCACAACCCATGACTTTTCACTTCCACTCTCTGCCAGCCACCTTTCCATGGCTCCTGTACTACCTGGGTACTGCACAGGCATTTCAGGCAACACCTACACCCCTGCTCCTCCTTCACCATCTACAGGAAAACCAGCTCTTACCTGTATGAGCAGATAAAGTGATTGAATTGCACGTGAAACCATTAAGAAAAATGGACTTTTGTGTTTTTCTCAAATAATGACCCTGTTACCTACAGAGAGATTCTATAGGCTCAAATCTGCCCAGCTCCAAGGGGTTTATGTCCCCTTTGCTCAGCAGCCCTCCAGGATCAGCCCAGTCTATGCCAACACCACGTGAACTGCTGACACCCCACACTGTCCCCCAGGGTCTTGCTTTGAGGATGAAAAGCAAAGGCTGCTCTGCGAGTTCTGGCCCAACTTTAAACCAAAGAACTCACTTCACCTCGCAGGGCAAGGGGGAGGGCTGTCCAAGCATTCCAAGTCATCTGTTTCCATGAGAATATGCTTTGGCAATAGAGGGGAGAAAGAAAGCAGGAGTCAGCAGGAGAGCCAAGACCACACACAGCACGGTAGTCATTTTGAGATTCTGTCCTTTGATTGGGAAGCAACGACTCAGATCTTTCTCTCCACCTCTGTTTCAGAAAATCACCCTTTGATGTCAGCACTGCCTTACATTTATTTTTTTGAACATTAGCTTTCTCTCCAATTTGTTTTTAATATTTTAATACAAAAGCTTATACTGGAGTCTCACTTTGAAACATGTGGTGCCTTTAGTCCATAGAATCTGATTTTGAAGAAAAACTTAAAGGGCAAACTACTTGGATAATAGAATCCAGAATTTACACAACCAGACGCAGATAAAGGAGTAAGTAGTTCTTTACTTGCCAAGAGCTGAAAGGGTGCTGCAACACTTATTTAAGCCTAGGATGAAGTAAAAAATTCCTTGCACTCTCCCTTTCTTTCCTTAATAATTCCACAAGGGGATTTACTATTTACACTACAAAAAGAGTTTGTTATTTTTGACATGCATTTCAGGCAAACACTAAAAGCAGGCTTTCTAATGTGAATCCTGTGATATAAAGTCTTTCCGTCTGTGTGTGAACCTTATGTGTGTTACTGAAAACTACCACAGTTTTAGTGCAACCTTTTTTTCCTGGCAGCAATAGTTCGGCCACCTAACACTAAACACTTGCTGGTGTGTGCCCTGCCAGCCACATCCAGGCAGCAGGGGGACAGCAATGCTACAAGAGGTTATCTGGACAACATCCCACATACTGCAGAAAATGCAGATTACCTTTCCAATTTCAGAAGCCCAGGAAATGGAAATCTGGTTTGGCACTGCTGACAACAACCTAACTAGAGATGTTATATTTAAGGGGTGCCCAGGTCGCTTCTGTTCAATTCCATTTTTTGGTGGTGGAGCATATCCCTATGGGAAGAAAGGACAATTAATGTGTTACCACGTCTCCCTGCTGTACTCAAGCCTGCTGACATAGACTTGTTAAACGATCAGTGGGAAGCAGGTAAACCCAGAGTTCTCTAGGCTGCAGACCAAATCCAATGTTTATTCTGAGAAATATCAGCCTTTGACAGTGTAACACTGGTAGTCAAGCACAATTGTAAGGCATTTTTTGTTTTAAAGGGGTTTACAGAAGTGCTGAAAAGGTGGGAGAACACACAGTTTGGGTCCAGGTAAGTTCACTGGAAGAGTAAAACGTCATATTGATGCTTCAGCATTTTTGCCCCCCGACACCACTGGAAGAGAGTGGAACATCACAAGGACAGAGCCTTAGTGGGAAACACATCTTGACATGAAGAGTTAACGCAGTGTTTTACACAGAGAAAACAATGATTCTATTTAAGAAACAATAAGGTCTTGTTCCAAGAACCCCACATGTCCTTGGTATCTGCTTTGCCTTGCATGAACTGCACCTGGCCCCATTAGCACCTTTACTCTTCCAAGGACCCTGGAGAAGGACTGTACATGGAATATCAGCTGTATTTAAGAGATCATAGAATCACAGAGTGGACTGAGTTGGAAGGAACCTTAAAGATCATCTCGTTCCAACTTCCTCACCAATCAATGAGCCTGCAGCTTATTCCTCTCACCCTGCATCTGTCACGATGAAAACAAGCCAGTCTGCAACAGGAACACTGAGAATCTCTGCTCTGAGCTCACAGACAGGCTGCAGTCCCTCACCTCGAACTCATCCTGCACCTGGAGGATGCCAATAAGAGACTGCAGTTCTGTCTTGCACAGAACTGACTGAGAGATTTCATTTTCATTTCAAGACAGAGTGGTTTTATATACAAAACTCTCCCAGAAAGAATAGGCTGGAAAAACTTGTGTGGTTCTTTACCCAGAGAAACACATGCATTCACAACCTAGTGCTTGAAAAAGGCGTTACTTTGAAAGATGCTGAGTTTAACAATAAAAAAAAGAGATATAAACAGCCTCTTTCATTCACTAGCCCAGTATGCCATAGGATAATCCCTGCCTTTTGTGGTGCTCACCCCAAATGAGTGACCAGGAACCTCAGAACCTTTATCCCAGAACACAGAGGCAGCAGACTCATAGGGACTGCTGACAATTCCACATTTAAAAGATGGAATGATTTGCTATTTTTTTTTCAATCAGACATAACAGCTACAGCCATTTACAGAGTATATATCCCTACTGCTTTGCTGCAGTAGGCCTTTCTCTACTACAGTGACTTTATCAAGAGCTTATGTGGATGAATACACCATCCCTGCACTATTTAGGAGGGTATTTCCACCCATACCGTACCAGCCACAACAACCCTACTGCCTCCAACCTACAATGAAGCTGTCTTGCTTTCAGAAGAGAAAGAATGCAAGTTTTCTTACACTTTCCAATCTTCTACCTCTTTTTAGAGACAGACTCAATTCGTATCAGTGAAGCTTTTGTTTTCTTCCACAGATTTTGTTCTTGAGAACAGATTCACTCTAATACTCCTACAACAAATCTGAAACCTTCCTTTCCTATCATTCTAGGAGCTAAGAGCACAACCAACATGGACTGTTTAGTGAGGCTGCCAACTCCAGTGGCAAGCAATTTTCAACATTATTTGGCTCTGAAGTCTTCCATGCTTCTTCTCAGAACCACATTGTTCAAAGTAGGTATCATCTGCTATAGCCAGGAAATTTATCGACAGAAAGAATACCTGCTCATCTATCTGGCTATTTTCAATCTGCCCTGGAATATTTGATTTTGGCCTTTGAAAGGGACCTGCAGTGGTCCATGGAGGCCCCCTGAGAAAAAGAGCAAATTACCTTTTGATTTGCCTGCAAGAGACGTCAACAGGAGAAGCCCTTGCTGTAGTGCAATGTGTATAAAATCCTCATTATCAGCATTCAAAGCTCTGCATTTATTCCTTTTAATTCAGAACCGACACTAAGAGGCGGACACAGATGTAGGAATACAAAGAAATACCATGTTAACATGAGCTGGCACAACCTGAAGAATCAGCACTGGCACACTGGAAGCGTTTCTCTGAAGCTTTTGGTAAGGATTGCAGCCAAGGAGATGACCAAGAATAATTTACAGACACCTGCAGAGGCAAGAACTGCCATAGCAGGGAAAGACAGAATAGTGCTCATTTATGAACTGTGCAAGCTGGCACTAGAGACTGGCATCACTGAATAATAACCTAACACCAACACTACTGAGAAGGACAATGGTGGTCTTTGTGGCAATGAAGTTATCTTACACTTCCTGTAACAGAAAGGAACCACCAGAGAATGCAGACAGTGACAAAATCAACTAAAAAATGTCTGCAGAAGCACTCAGACTGAGACTGTATTTGTCATTCAGCTCATAGTGAAGGAGGAGGGGAAAGGAAGTTGCCAAGACAACAGCGATTTATTCACTTTCTCACCTACTTAACAGATGAAAGAATCATCTTATGACATGCAGGAAGAACCTACAGGATTTATAGCTAAAGCAAAGCAATAATCCAAGATTACAAACAGTTTCTGCCATGACTGTGACATGTTACACACAAAATGGAGAGCACAGCACAGCAGGGTGTAAACTACATTAACAAGACTGAGAATCAGCAGACACTGATGTCCACATAGCATCAAATAGCATCAGACCCAATTCTTTTTGGTTGGTTGCTGAAAGAAATTAAGACAATCTGCAGAAGAAAGAAGAAGATCCTCAGCGTTATCACAGAGAATGTAAGTGGCACTTGCAAAAATTGCTAACCAGAAAACACACAAAAGAAACTCTCTCATACCCTGAATACAAAAGTAGGAGGAAGAGAAGCTAAGGAGTCTCATTGAAGCTAGGCAGAGACAAAAAAAAAAGTCACAGCTGCATTTGGGAAGGGGAGGGGGAAGGGTACAGGACAACATATCTGAACCACCAAGGTGGTTACAAGCATTCTGAAAAAGAGGTTTCACACTTTCTCTCTCCACACAGCATCTCTGCAAATCCACTGCTGAAAAAGCCTCTGTACTATGACTTTTTTTCACCTTCTACAGCTTCCAGAACTATTTCTGAATATGTTGTGTAAGAGTTTCTCTGTTCTCCTGAACAGAGAAACCTGCTTCAGAGATATTTAAAGAATGAGAGTGCATTTCCCTTTCTGCATATATCTAAGCCTCGAGGTGACCCTGCCTGTGTACTGCAACACCAGACACCAGTGAAGCGTGACTGCCAACATTGTTCTGTTCCAGCACCAGCAAATGCTAGAAACCTGAAAAAGTGTCTGCTCTTCATCCCCACAACGAATTCTGCTCTACAAGCTGCACACAGAAGGCGATGCCATTCCCTTGTGACAAGAAGAAACTTAGGCCTATCATAAATACAGACAGCCCACACAGCAAGGACTACCACCCTCAAATAAACTCAGCCTGAGGACCTATGAGGAGGATTCCCCATGCAGACACTGGTTTGTTTCTGACATATTTTGTTAAGTGCAATAGATGAGGTTTGCTATAGGAGACTAAAACACAATTCATCCATGCACTGGCTGTAACATGGTTAATGGAAGTAATGGCCATCTCACACAGAAATAAGATGCACAAATCACATGCCTAACATTAAAGGAGTCTGAGTCATGACAAAAAGCTTGACTGTTTTAGCAAGCTGACATTACAGAGAAACACACACAACCCCCCAGAAGTCACCAAGAAGCCATAAATAGGTACAGACAAACTTACCGGCAGTGGAAACAGCTTCCCATTTACTTTAATACACAAACTGTTGGGATAATTATCTTCTTGAGGGCAGCTTGTCTCTGCTAGGCATAACCTGCATCCACAAAAAGAGTGGATCATAATTTTCAAGTGTCCCCACAAGCATCCAGACTTATGTTACAATAGCCAATTAAAAAGTTTTAAGAGAACACAATGGAAAAGTTACCTTAGCTGAACTTGGACTGTGTAATCTCTCCTGCCTCCAGGCAAGAAATCTCTGTGATAAGAAGAAAAAAAAAAAGAAAAAAAAAAGACAAGTCTCCATTTAGACAGCAGGACTCATATTCCAGTCATACATAGAAAGAACTGGCACACCTGCCCCAGCATCACTAAACTTTACTCTCATTTTTCTTTTATTGAGCTATGAACAAGTCTAACAAGTGACACCTCTTTTTAGCTATTGCCAAGTTATACAGGACTTCAGGACCAGCATCCTCTACCAAGAGTTTATAGCAACAATAAAGTTTGATGCTGCTGGAGAGCAAAAAGCATCTATGAATTATCTTGGCTTACACCATAGGTCTTGCAACAACATGAACTCTGAGACAAAAGATAAAAACAGCCTTCCATTCCTGCAGACAGGAAACATGCAGGGAAGAGGAACTTTCCACCTCTCTAAACAGTGTCAATTATTTCAAAATGAGTAACTGTTAACTCTTCAATGAGGTAGGATTTACCCCAAATGCGCACAGATTCTGTGCACAGCAGTTCCTGAAGAAAACAGAACAGATAAACAGCGTAACTTCGGCGAGGATTACCACTCTGCATCTACAGAGTGTGTGGTGCACAAAATGAACCAAAACCCCCACACCTTCTCCTGAAAGTTTGAAAAAGTTTACCTACACTATGCCATACTCTCATTTCTTACCTGGAAATACAGATTTCTCTGACCTGCTGAGGTGTTAAAGCAAAGATAAAAAACTTCTCTTGGAACCTCTGAATACTGCTCTGTACTAGAAAAAGAGAGACACAAAAGAAGTTGAACCATGATGATTAAAGTAATTGATTAAAACAGGATCTGCAACTGAGCTTTTCCTGGAACGAGGAGCCACTGAATATACTCAAATTGTGGTTGAACTGCATATAACTGTCAACAGGAAAGCAATGGAACTAATCATTCATTCAACTACACTCAGATGGCTTAATACCATGTTACACTTCAGTTCTAAAGCAGCTTGGTAAACTGTGTTATAATCCTTTCTCCCAAGGGAAGAAGGTTCAAACAAACACACAACAAAATATTTACACTGGATACCTCACAAAAGGAGTACCACAGAGATGCTGACAACTACTGTAATGGACTACAGCAAGAGAATGTGCACCAGAAGTTTTTAATGGGCAGCTGAAAAATTCAGAGGCAGCTAAAGGTAACTAAACCTTTGGAGAGGAAGGGAGAGACCACAACCCCTAATGCCAGAGAAGCCAGCTAGACTTTTTGTGTGGAATTACCCATCAGCAGCATCTGGCAAAAAAATAACTAACTACAATTTTCACATCAGAATCCAACTTGTCTGTCAGTGATGGGAAGCAACAAGACTTCAGTATTAAAGCTCCATGGTATGCACATGTTACTTTTCTACTTTCTTGCAACTTGAAAAGTTAGCAATCTTGACCTGAAATTAAGGTACATTAGACATGTCCAGTTTAAAATAAGCAGCAAGGAGGACAAATGCAAAAATAGCACAAGTAAAGCAGGCACATTAGGAAGAGCTGCAGTGCCTTGTACACTCTAACATTCAGCAGAGAATATCTCTATGGCCAGAAAAAACACACAAAAAAGAAAACAAACATGAAATAGAACCCAGGTGGAGCAAACACACACCAATTGTTCTTCAAACAATTACAAATAGCTACATTGTGCACATATGCACATGCACGCCACAGAGAGCTCTTGATATTTTAAAGTAATACTTGAATACATGTAAAAAAGACCACAGAAACATTCTGTTATTTAATTAAGACCCACACGTACACCTGTGCTCTCATGGTAGTGCAACAGAATACCTACACCAACTCCTTTTAAAGCATTGCAGGGAAATGGACTATACTCTGAGCTCTCTGATCTACGTGTTATTTGAATTCTTAATTCCCAAACACCCAAAAAACCTTTGTTCCATGTCCCAGTCACCAAGGCCTACTAACTGGGACTATAAGCCATCCATATAAATATAAAAATATTAAATAAAGGATGCCAAATTTGCATACAAGTCCACGATTAGATGATTGTCAGCCAATGTTCATATATCCCTCTAACATCTGAAGGGCTCATTACTTGCATATCAATTATTCCTCACATCTGATTTCCCTGCTCCTCAAGGACATTGTGTCACTGACAGGTGACCTCTGCCAAGGTAATGGCAGCACAGGCCAGAACTGTCCAACACTGAAATAGCTATTGCACCAATATTTAAACTCCCTTCTAACAGGGTGCCATGATACACACAGAGAAATGACAACAGACACAGTAAACAACATTTGTTAGTAAAGTTTTCTGCTTTAGGTACTGGAGGATGACCAACAATCAGTATCTGCCTCACTGAAATACAAGTCACAGCCTAAAAGACTTTGTGATCAGTTACAAAAATTTTAATAGGATGCAAATAGTTTGCAGTATTACTAAGTAGTTAGAGAACATTTTCTGTAAGCCAAGTCAAATGTCAAGGCAGAAAATGTAGTTCCAAATAATTAAGACTGAGGCACTAAGGAAAATAAACTGTATTTCAGGTTATTTGGAAGACAAAGGTCCACTCCACATTATAACACACATCACAGCAATAACCATTAGGCTATGAAGCCTTCACTGCTCTGAGCTCAACACTGAACATCGCAGCACAAAGTCTCCATTTCAGTGCCAGATGTCAGAGCTTGCAGAATTGTTACAGTGAGATAAAATAAAACAAATGAACTTGTTCTCTCCTCTTTACACTCTTGTAACTTGTAAATTACTGACTCTGAAATCCT
Organism: Scytalopus superciliaris; assembly: GCA_013400415.1. NCBI lineage: Eukaryota > Metazoa > Chordata > Aves > Passeriformes > Rhinocryptidae > Scytalopus > Scytalopus superciliaris. The sequence goes on along the minus strand of VXBX01002683.1, from coordinate 79,816 downwards.
TCTGTTGGCCCAAATAGAACTGTTCCTCACTCGTACCAGAGGCAAAGTCTTCAGGTCCAAATCTTTCAGTCAAGACGTGGAGGTTCAGACTAGGTATTAAGAAGCATTTATTTTTCAGGAGGGTGGTCAAACACCAGAACAGGCTTTTTGGAGAGGTGGTTGATGCTCCAAGCCTGACAGTGTTCTAGAGGCATTTGGACAATGCTCTTAATTATTACTCTTTAACTTTTGGTCAGGCAGTAGGATGATCATTGTAGGTACCTTTCAACTAAACTATCCTGCTGTAATATTTAATATTCAAAAGACAAAGGTCTTTAATCATATTACATTTGCAAAGGGAACACTATTTACTGAAGTGTAGCTTTGCACTTTTGGGGACAAGTGGTGAAGAAAGGGCAAAGGAAAGGCTGAGAAAGGAAGGGCGTTTCCACTTCTCCCCAGCTGCAAAAACCCACTTAAGTCTCAGTACCATTAAGACTCAGTACTGTCAGGAGAAACACTTATTTCATGAATTTAGCAACCTGCAGAGGTGTTAAACACTTACCTAGACTCGTGGGTTTTATGAGCACATCAAGCACATCATAGAAAGGTAAGCTTTTCAGTTGAACATCAGGATGAACAGGTGGGATTGGAGGGGACGGCTGCTGCATCTCAAAGTGGGGCTTAGTGTCTTGGAGGAGCACGGAACTGACAGGCGAGGAAGGAGACTGAGGCGTGACCGAAGTAGAAGGGAGTGGGTGAATGCCAGCAACGGCCAGGTCAGGCTCCACAGGGGGGGAACTACTGTCCAGGTTGAAAACGGCAGGTTTTATGGCCGATAAATCCGAAAGTCCTTCAATAGTCCTTGGGTACCGACGCCTATAGAGTTCCCGGATTTTGATCTGAACTGCTGGGCTGCAGCCGCTCTTCAGTAAGTGCAGAGCCCTCATCAGGAGGTCATGTTTGCGTCCGCTTTTGTTACGTCCAGCAAATCCCAACAACACTTGCAGTTCAGAAACACGAAAACTCGATACCATATTCTAAGAAAGGAGAGAGAGGTAAGCACAGGTGAGCCAAGAGTACCCCCAAAGAGGCCTTTTCAAGGAGCATGATGAACCATCTACCTCCCATCATTGTAGCTGAACACTCCTTACCTTGGGTACTATCCACACCCTTACACAACAACAAAAAAAGAAAGAGTACAGCTGGTTTAAAATGAAGAAACAAATTATCCAGGATGCAGAATGAGCTTGGCTGCGTTAATAATTTCAAAGGCCTGTTTCCACACTCAAACAACAGTAACAAAACCTTAATGCAATGCCATCTTAAACACGTAGGCAGAAGCACATTCTGTAACACAGAGTACCTGTCTCCCTTCATGGAAAGCAAACAACAACAACAACAAAATCAGATGAATCAGTATTATGACCTGTCTTCCAACACATTTTAACCACTTCCTTATTTTATTTCTTAATTTCTGCAGTTTATTGTGAAACTCCCTTTGTTTCGGACAGTGTGTCAGAGGCACACATAAACAGGCACATCAGGTTTTGCTGATGAAAGCATGGCACAGCAAGGCGGAGTTTGGAAAAAGCCACATTATATCATACTGTATACAGCGTATACACTGTATAAATCATACAATAGACACAAATTGTTTAAGCAACCAAACTGATTCTTCAAATGTCACAGAAAACTTCCTGTCATTTTCAGACCACATTCTGGTAAGGCGTCACAAAGATGTCATCAAAGCAAATAATACTGTTTAGTTGGTTATCACAGTTAATTGTGGAAGACTTTGAGGACTGAACTACGGTTGGTGTTTTACTTTGACCCAGGTCCCCAAGTGCCACATCCACGTGATTTTTAAGTACCCCCAGGCATGGGGACTCCACCACTGCCCTATGCAGCCTGTGAAAGGGCTGGACAATCCTTTCCATGCAGAAATTTTCCCTGATATCCACTCTAAACACCATTACCACCCCCTATGCAACTTGAGGCTGTTCCCTCTCCTCCTGTCCCTGTTTCCCGGGAGCAGAGCCCGATCCCTCCCCAGCTCCCCCCTCCTGTCAGGGAGTTGCAGAGCCAGAAGGTCCCCCCTGAGCCTCCTTTTCTCCAGGCTGAGCCCCCCCAGCTCCCTCAGCCGCTCCTGCTGCTCCAGCCCCTTCCCCAGCCCCGTTCCCTTCCCTGGACACGCTCCAGCCCCTCAGTGTCTCTCCTGTCTGAGGGTCCCAGAGCTGCCCCCCGGGCTGGCGGTGCCTCAGCAGTGCCAGCACAGGGACGGGCACTGCCCTGGGCTGGGACACCCCGTGGCTGGCACAGCCCAGAGGCCACTGGCCCCCCTGCACACCTGGGCACACCTGGGCTCATGTCCAGCCACTGTCAATGGCCATTTCTTGTGCCATTAAAAGACAGTGGGAATAAGTAGCCAGGACCTGTCTTTTCAAGGGCCACCTTACTTGTGCACATCAAAACAACCATGTACAATACCAGTACTCTCACTAGGCACTTCTGAAAAGCCCAACGGAATATGTCACCTTACTTTCATCCCAGCAACTTCTCTCAACAGCAAAATAATACAGTACCAGAGGAGATGGGAACACAACTCCACAGTGTGCAAACTGATGGAGAAGATTAGTTTCCACCTGTCATTCCCCTTCTACTTTTCCTTACTCTCAGTAAAACAGAGTGAGGAAAAAGTGTTTCAGCATTCATAAAAAATTGTTTGAAGTACTCTAACGAGCTTTATAGTTATGCCACATAAAAGAGAAACTGTGTTAGAAGATAATCCTGATATTCATGAATTTACTGAGAATTTGATGTAGCATGCTTCTGTAGGTAGCAGTGTAAGTTTGATAGCAACTCCAGCTCCTTTATTTCAGATGCAGGCAGTAAGTATGATTCTGGATTCCATAATCAGAATGCAAATGAGCAAAATAATCCTTTACACAGATTAAGGAAACAGCATGTATTGCAAAATGCCATCTATTACCCTGCCTGCTGCCTTCTGTGCATTCCTGCAAGTTAATCAAGGTGAAATGTGCAGTCAATCACATCTCAGAACAGCTAACATTTCATACGGATACTCCACAAACTAGCACTTTGTTACACGATGGATTTCATTTTATTAGAGGACACAAGCTGGCTTCAATACCATAGTCAGCAAAATTTTAAATTAACATCCACATTAAAAATGCTTGGGGGTACAAAAAAATATACATAGTTTTGTCCATCAATGCAAAAATCTTACGTAGGATTTTGAAAGAAGTCTTGCAATAGTGAGGTTTACTGGAAGCACTTAAACAATGGTTTTTACAACATTTTCCCCCTATAGCTAATTCTGCCTTCACTTTAAGGAAATAACAACCATGTGCATGAAAACACACCTAGTCTGATCAACAAATCGTGCCTGACAAATCTGAAAAGAGGTAGAAATGTGCAAACCACATGAAGTGCAACAAGGTCAAGTAAAAGGTGCTGCACCTTGGTCTGGGCAGTAGAGAATGTCACTCAGACTGGAGAAGAGAACACTTCAGGGAGACCTTGGAGCCCCTTCTAGTGCCTAAAGGGGCTCTAGGAGAGCTGGAGAGGGACTGGGGACAAGGGGCTGGAGGGACAGAACAAGGGGGAATGGCTTCCCATTGCCAGAGGGCAGGTTTGGATGGGATATTGGGAAGAAATTCTTGACTGTGAGGGTGGCAAGCCCCAGAGAAGCTGTGGCTGCCCCATCCCTGGAAGTGTTCAAGGCTAGGTTGGATGGGACTTGGAAAAAGGAGAGCTTCAAGGGCCCTTGTAACTCAAACATTTCTATGATTCTATGCACATTTTACCTTATTATTCCATTTACAGACATACAGTGGACCTTTGTTATTAGCAAAAAAGTTCTATGGACACAACATATGCTTAGCAGCATTTATAATCATGGCACAAGGCAGATACTCCTTCCAACAAACAGTACCAAGTTTCCTTCTTTTGGGGTTCCAACAATATTGCAGAAGACTGCAGCCTAGTTATTAACATGCTTTTCACATCACTCAATTAAGATTAGACATTCAAGTTGTGTTGTGCAAATGCCATCAATTTTCTCTTAAGAGAAGTTCTTTACAGCTGCACAGCCCAATAAAAAAGCTTTTTTAACACAGAACACTAAAGCTATTTTAGTTTTAATGTCTCTCCATGAACAGAAAGAGTAGTTTGACAGAACTCTCAGGAAGGAAATCAGACTGGATAATTCAAACACTTTTATATTCCAGAAACATGTTTTCCCCTGAAATTCATAGTTGAAGGTCATAAGAAGTTTCACAGGTTTTTTGTTTCTTATTACTAAACTTTAGCAACCATGATTAATCAGCAGAAATACTGTTCTAAAGCATTAAACCATCAATGTATCTGGAAGGGCACTGATTTCCCAGAAAGGATGATGTTAAGGAGCCCAGGAAACACTGACATGACACTGAAATTAGGCACAGGCATGTTTCAAAGCAGAGTAAGGGATCAAACACCTCTCTCAAACAAGAGGTACAAGTGGTGACACTTGTGGACAAGTGGCCCTGAACACTCATCAGAGAAGTACCTTTGTGACATCCTTTACAATAAATCTGCGTACAGGCTGACGTACAGCAGCCTAGAAATGTGTAATGCTGACAGGAGTGAACAATTTGTATCTTGGGGTGAAGACCTCTCTGATGAGCCTAACTATAGATGTGTTCTGGAAACTGATTTAACCATAGATAGATAAAATAGATAGATAAAAAAGTACAAGTCATGGGAAAGAATGAAGATGCCACCAGTGAAATCCATATCAGTAGTACAGCACAGCAGGAACAGCTCTGAAAAACACCCCAGTCAGTGCAAACCATAGCCATCAGGTCTCAGTACTATGGAGATTTTCCTCTGTACTAAACTCAAGTCTGGCTCTCAAATTAGGAATTAGTTTCCAAAGTTCCATTCATTTAATAACAGCAAAAACCGTAAGTGTGCAAGAATCCTAAGGAAACAAATATTTCATTTAAGAAATCCAAAACAAAGCTTGACCCATCTCACTGCAACCTCATTTTTCAAGTATCCAAAACTACATTACCTTCTTCCTCTCCCCTTAAAACAAACTTTTAAGGTACCACAACAAGCCTCAGTGACCTGGAACAGGGACTGTGCATCTAGGGAGAACACAGGAGTTACATGCAGATACAAGGTATATTACTATGGGTTACTAAGAGTATCAGAAGTTATGCTATTCAACCTTAACTGCAACCTAAAGATTGCACCACCAGAAACATCCCAGAATCTGTTCTGTCCACCATTTCAGGCTTAAACCAGATCATCATGTGGAATGTGATCTCTGCATCAAAAGCACTGGTCAGCACATACAATACAATGATAGTTAACACAGATAAAACAGTGTTTGGCAATCAGCTTGAGGAACACACGTGAAAGTAGCTCTCAGCATTTTCTTGTTAACCATTTAGCACTAAGAATTGCTTCACCTGGTAAATGGGCAAACACAGTCCATCCTGACTGGAAAAACAAAGCAAGAGGAGCAGAAAGACACCAAGTCTTGTATGAACAAGGGAGCCAATATATACCAGAATGAAACCTCAGCTTCCGTATTTTAATATGGTATCTAAACCACATTGCCCATCACATTTGGATCACATGACTCCATACTGCGTGTGCAATAGCAAAAAAGTGAAAGTGGGGCTTACTTCCAGCATTTATAAACCTGATTTTCTAGTGACTTTTGTGCAATCTCTCCTTCCACAGAGGATGCATGAGCTCACTTCCATCTCTTCTCAATACAATGAGTTCTCCTACACAATGCCTATGAAACTGATCACTAGTGTCACACAAATTAGTTTTGGCACAGGCATAGCTACTTGCCTATAAAAAGCTTTTCTTCCCCACCCCCCCCCCCCCCCCAAAGACGAAGCTAACAAATTACTTCAAACCCTGATTAAATACAAACTATCAGACAAACTGTTACCTTCTAAACTAACAATCTGTTTCAAGGACTGAGTGCACTCTGCATGATTTGTGTCCAATTTAGAGTCAGGATGCCAGCAAAAACTCAGGGATACTTTCTAAGCAGTAATATATAGCCAATCCTCTTATCTGTCGTTTTTTGTTGGCATGCAACAATCTTCAAGCCAGATCTTGGTGAGTTCAGAATCTGCTGGGAGCTGGAATCATTTTCTCACAGATGGCTCTCAGAAGGAGCTGTAGTTTCCCTCTTCTGGGCCAATTCTGTTCAAGAATGTGTTTACTTGTCATCTCTGGCCTCCACACCAGACTGATGATTCTGTTCCATGTGATCTCTCC
>VXBX01002683.1:42652-62744 GCA_013400415.1 Scytalopus superciliaris | reverse complement strand
ACCCCCATCCCTGGAAGTGTTCCCGGCCAGCTCGGACGGGGTTTGGAGCAGCCTGGTCTAGTGGAAGGTCTCCCTGCCCATGGCCGGGTGTTGGAACTGCGTGATGCTTCAAGACCCCTTCCAACCCAAACCATTCTGTTCTGCTGTGGTTCTTGCTCCAGGAAGCCCAGAAACAGCAGGATTTTGCTCAGTTTTGTAGTCCGTTCTTTTGCTTCCATCTGCTGGTCAAATTACACCGCAGCGAGACACTGCAGGGATGCTGCACGCCTTTCCCACAAGGCTGTTGGATGCTGTGCATCAATCCCTGTGCCCGCTGTGCGTGGAAAGCACGGGATTCCTCACAAAAGAGGACTTTGAGAGCGGCCCTGATGTCCCCGAAGATGGTGGGGAAGAAATTAAACCATCCAAGACAGCCTCTTAAGCCTTACAGAGCCAGGCATTGCTTTATTTTGGTTGGAGATAAGGAGCAAGTTATTTCAGCCACATAAGCCCCTTTCAATATTTTCCACATAAACATTTTTACAAGCAAATTAACATCAATTGGTTCTAAGTTACACAATTTTCTTCATTTAATTAGTATTCTAACCCTTACTGGCTAATTTGGTCTGCATTCTTTGATTCTCTTATCGTTCTTCCTTAGACAGAGAGTCTCCAACTTTCAGGTTGTAATGTCTTCGTTAATCTCTGTATCTTCAGGTTACTCCAACACGTCTGTGGACCATAAATCTAAGATCCCAGATGTCCAATCTTCAACTCCCTCAAGCTTTGTTTATTGAAGCTTATTGGAGCTAGTCCAGAGAAACCCAAAGCTTGAGTGGTTTAAAGATCAAACTGATATGAGTTTGTAAGGGGAAAAAAGGAACCTAGGTAACTGCTACCATTAATTAAAATTTTAGAAAAGTTGTATGATTTCCAACACTGAGACTGAGATTTAGGTTATGTCAACCTCTTCAGAATCAGAGAATATCCTGAGCTGGAAGGGACCTGCGAGGACGATCCAGTCCAACCCCTGGCCCTGCACAGACACCCCAACAATCCCACCCTGTCCCTCAGAGTGTTGTCCAAACCCTCCTGGAGGTCTGACAGCCTTGGGGCTGTGCCCACTGCCCTGGGGAGCCTGTTCAGTGCCCAAACACCCACTGGAGGAAGAGCCTTTTCCTAAGATCCAACCCAAGCCTGCCCTGGCACAACTCCAGCCATTCCCTGGGTCCTGGTACTGGTTCCCACAGAGCAGAGATCAGTGCTGGCCCTCTGCTTCCTCTCTGCTTCCTCTTACTATATACTGGGGTCCTCCAGCACAGTCTTTTTCTGAGCCTTGAAGTGGAATTCAGGTCTCAGCCATTGGGAATGGAGCCCCAAGGTCTGCTATTGAAGCAGCATTAAGCTGAAGGAGAAAGAGAGGAGAAAAAAGGGTCTGATTTGTAATCTCACCAGCGGGTATTTGTGTGGCCCTGGTCCCAGGGGTAGTGTTGGCTGCTAAATGCAGAAACATCTGTGGGATTGGGGCCTGGAGTTCGAGGGCTGTTCCCTGTCAGCTGTACCACTGGGTTTGGGTTGGTGTGCTTTGTAAGTTGGCTGCTCCACAGCAGGATGGATGTGATGAGAACAATCAATAGTTTGGGTACAGAACAGAGGGAGCTGTTTGTGTTCCACAGAGGAGCAGGAGTTTGAAGCCTTTCTTTTAATTAGTGACTTGAAATGAAGCTGCCAAGAGGACTTTTTGATTCTTGCTCTAAGGTTTTCCCTCCCTTTGTGGAGGGAGCTTCAATACTTAATGTCTGTTTTCTGAATTCCAGTATTCCAATGCAATATCTATAAGTTAGACTACTATATGTTTTACTTGTAGTCACTAATTACTGGGATTTCTGGTCCCATAGTCCTGCCCTTGTCTGTATTCCATTTTCCCATTATTTTGTTCTACAGAATGGAAATTACTATTTTCTAATGATTTTGAGGAAAAGTTTTTTAAAATAAATTCATATATTCATTGCAATTCTATAGCTGTTCACAGCTACCCAGTATAGTCTTACAGTCACAGAAATTTGTCTTGTGAGGCATTTAATTGGTTTTAATGATGAAGTATTTCCTGTGTTTGTTTTGTAAATACCCCTTGACAAGCAATATTATTGTGAACTGCAGCAGAACTTTGTGAATTCCTACAAACGAGTGGGAGAGTTAATGCTTTGTTGATCAATGCTTTATTGTTAATTGTTTGTTAATTAATTTGTAAACTCATCATCCTTAATGTGTATAATTCACCATGCTTTGTGTCCATTCATCTTTATGTATTCATAATACATGTCACTTCAAAACAGTGAAGTCTTGGCAATGTAAAACCCGGCTATAGCCTGTTACAACAGGGAGATAAAACTGTTTTTTGAGTGGCTCTTAAGATTGGAGCATGAATTAATGAAAGACAATATTGCAGTGGGGGGAGAAATTGGAAAGTTTCTGCTTTCAGTGCATCAAACTGAAACTGTAAAATGTCTTTTCATTTTAGAGGTAACATGTGCATCCTCCTAGCACAACAGCCATAAGTTCTGTGGTGAGCTTGCTGTATGTCTTTAATTATGAAAGCTCGTTGTAATCCTTGAAAAACTTTGCCAACTCTATTGTTTGCAGCAGCCGTGTGTAATTTGGAAGAAAGAAGAGGGCAAAGTGCCTTTTCTTTGTCATGGGAAATTCTATTCAATGGCAGCCAAGTTATACATTGTTTAAAACTCACCAGTTCCCTTCTCTGCTTGTGTTTCTCAGAAAGTACTGTCAGCAAGTCAGACAATAACTGAACGTTCTGCTTCCTAAAAGGCCTGTCAAGGCCGCAAGTATCCAGAGGGCTGTGGGGGAGGAATACAGGGTGGTGGAGGGAGGAGGAAAGCTGGACCCATCAAGCCTCTCTGTCCTGGCACACGGTGCCAGCTTGATCTTGAGGAAGCCCACACTTGGCAGAGTCCCGGGATCCCAGAGACAAAGAGAGAAGGGACACTGCGTGGGTATTATGGCACATCCTTTCTCTGTGTGATGACAGAGCTGTCCGCTTGCCTCTTGTCTGAATTCCTGATCACAGATCCCTCTGAACTCATCCTATTGACTGCCCCAGTTGGATTTACACAGACACAATGCTAAAGCAGTATAGTTCTCATTCCCAAGCTCCCCAGACCGTGACTTACACTGTAACTCTATTTTTTTTCCTCCTAACAAATACATTAATGTAGAATATATGGGGCCAAAAGATAATGAAACATTATGAAGTTAAATTAATCTTTTAGAAGGTCCATTAATTTGATGGAATTGCACAAGAGACTTAATTGATTTATAATATAAATGCATTTTAGTAAAAGGTGTGGAAATGACTGAACAAACAATTGCACTTAAAGATGCACAACTCTATTAGAGTTTAATTTTAAATGACTCAAAGAAAGGACTATGTACTGCTCTTTTGTTAAGCTAGAAATAAATAAAATAGCACTGTAAGTGTTGGAGCTAATTAGTGAAGTGCTCAACTATTTCGTTTTTAAAACAAGATCACATTTAAGTGCCTTAAGCTTTTATTAATTTCATGGACCCCCAAATCCCCTATAGTAATTGAAAATTTAATTACATACATTTTTTTGTTCTTTTAAGAATGGAAGCTTATTAAACTTTAAACATTTAAACATCTATTGAAATACCAGTGGCTATAAACAACATGCAATTCTAAATACTAATTAAACAGGAAGGCTAAATCGCTATAAAGCTAATCTGAATTTTAAGTAACTTTGCACTTGTAAGCACTCCTATTTTTTTCATGCTATGTAAGATTTACCATTTCCTCTCTAAGCACAGCAGAAGCCCTGGGCAGTGTTAGTATGTCTGTACTGTGGCCGTATTTTGTGGACATATTTGCAGTGGGGTCAGTCCCTGGAGGATAAACTGGAGTTTGGGACAGCAGCCCAGGGTGGGCAGAGAGCCGTTTTAAGGGAACAGCTGAAGCTGCTGGTGGCATTGACACAGGCAGAGGTTCATCTGGAAAGTGTGTGTGGTAAAATAGGACTGGTGAGGGCAGGAAGGGGATTGGTCAAGAAAATAATGGTCTGAGCACTACTGATTCACCAGAGTCATGATTTGGTAACAGTTACGCTTTGCAAGGTCTTTGATTTTTCTTTCTTTTATAGAAACCTCAGAGAACTTGGATATTTTTGTTCTGTTTTTCAGATCCAATCTAATGCATGACACTGTCAGTTGGTCAGCTGATTGACAGCTTAGTTAGTTTTCTTTGGACACTTATCTGACTTCTCAAAATCTGCTGTTTGCATTCTTAACATGAGTTAAAGTCAGAATTAACCTCTCAGTCTAAACTCTCTGCTGACTTTTAGATGGGGCTCTTCTTGGATGTTCACTTTTCCTTCTGTTTGGTCAGCAAAACCAGAATATTACTCTGTCAGTGTGGAAGTAGGTGGCTTATATGCAGACACAATGTACTTACCCAAAGGATACTCTACAGAATATTTGAGATGCTGCCAATCACTGTATCACTAATTATACTAGAACTTAAAATGCTTTAGGTGTAGCAGAAGTAACCCAGGGGGACAAACAGCAACGCAAGACATGCCAGAATGCAAATTCTTTTTAAGGGAAGTTCCAAGGGTGGATTGTGAGCCCTGTCAGTTCATCAGGCAGAGGCAATTCCTCTCTTGTCAAGAGTATCCATGTTTATTACGTGAAACGCTTGATGTGTTTGTCTTCTGTGGCAGCCGCTGTGTTTACATAGTGTATTTTAAATATTCAAAGGTAGCTGTGACCTTGCCCTTTGATATGTGGACGAACAAAACAGTTAATCTTTCTCAGCATAACCATCAGGAGCAATTGCATTTCAAAGAATGGTGGGATTCTCACTAAGTGTTGACTCCAGACTCCTCCTTGCACCTCCGACCCTATTTCAGAAGATTCAAATCATCCAGGAGAAATGATAAAAGGGCCGCAATTCAAAATCTGTTTTCCAAGCACCAGCACCTCAAAAATTAAGAAGGAAAATATCCTTTCATCCCAGGCTCTCAGTGTTTTCTCTTTGCTCGTGACTCTTCTCAGAGCTGGTTCATTTCTTGTTGCAGCGCCTTGCAAGAGCCGCGCTGCTTCATTCAGGTATTACTAATCTACTAAGCATTCACCCAGTTTTCTTTTCTCACCAAAATGGTTCAGAAAAAATATCTTGGTACCACCACTGAAATGCAAACAGCATTATAGCTTCCTTATGGACTCTGAAAAACTTTATCAAAATGGTATCAAAGTATTTAAATTCTAGAAATGGGGTATGGTTTCTTTAGTTTGCCCCAGGCAGATTTATTCTTCTTTCTGGAAAACTGAAATGAAGAATCGATGATCTTTTTAGTAATACGTGAATTGCAAAGACACTGTCACTCTGCAGGAAACGCTGTGAGGAGCAAACCCCAGCCCTTTCTTAGTCGTGACACTAGATGGCCCCACGACTGAAGCAAACATCCCAAGAAATCCTCGTTGTACTGGGATACCTTTTCCCTGCTCTGCCCAGTACATTTTACAGGCTGGCAGATTTCATTTTAACATAAAATAGCTGACTGTGCTATCTCAAGTGTTTAAATTAGCAGCAGAATGCCATGTGATACCCACCGTACCGAGCAGAGGGAGCAGATAGATCTAATCTGGCAAAGGAACAGCATGCTAAAGAGGTAAATTGGTTTTGCACCACCCAAAAGCACCCTTGATTTTAGGCATTAATGATTTTCCAGTATCAGCAGTTTACTATAATGATGTTTCCTTCCAAGAGACCGGGGAGGATAGAGTAATTGTATTTCTGTGTTTGTATTTCTTCCATGAATCTTGTGGGATTTAAAAACATAAGCTTTGGTCCACAGTAATTCTTTGGCATGTCTGTGTGCCAGGCACAGGCAGAGAGCAGCAGAAGTCACTGATACACGTCCTGGGGCCCTGTTTGCAGTATGAAGAGGATGGAGATCTGTGGGTTTGTCACCTGAAGGCAGCACACTTTAGGCTGGGCTTTTCTTGGGGGTGGCTGCAGGCACTGTTCAGTTGGAGTAGAAGGGAGGGAAACTGGGGATGGAAGTGGGAGCCTGTGTAGCGTTACAGCGCAGTGTAATCAGGAATGTGTGTGTGCTGTGCAAGCAACAAAAATTGCTGCTCTTTCCCCATCCACCAGGTAAGTGCCACTCTTTCACACCCCCACTGAGCCCTCATAAGTAATCACAGAAGAGACAGAATATCTCAGGTTGGAGGAAGGGCCACAACTGGATCATCCAATGCTGAATCCCAGCATCCTAAGAGAGAAAGTAAAGTATTTATTTGCCTAAATGTGAATTTGGCCATATCTGCTTTCCCAGTGGTCCCAGCTTCATGTCCCAGTAAGGCAGACCAAAGTCAACATGTTGATTTCTAGAGCTTTCCATTTAGCAACTTCAGTTAGGACCCTAAAATATCAGGATTTCTCTGCAGACACTCAGCAAAGATGACATGTTTGATTGGACTAAGGCCTTGTTCCAGCATCTTGCATGACTTCTGTTTCCACTACCCCTTCTGCCCTACTTGATATTGCACCAGGTGCTGCCCCAGATGTAGCTTCACTGAATGAAGACAGAGATGTCTCATGCTGCATTGTTTTTATTGCTGAACTGTTTGTGATTGACTTTGGGTTCTCCAGTCTGTGCCAAGAATTCCATGGGACTGACTTCACAGGGAAATTTCTGCGTGTTAAGACCTGGATTTTGGTCACTCCTGTGTTAAAATCATGCAAGTTTGGTGTTATCCCAATCCACTACAAGTGTCTGTGTTTCACCTGCTGTGTTTATATGTCAAGGCCCATGAAATGGGAGGTGCCAACAGTGTTACAGTTGGTCTTTACAGTACAGTCATGCAGATCCCAGACCTGTTCTCCAGCCCCCCTTCTCCAAGCATCCAGAGAACAGGTTTCTAGTTTCAAGGGAATGACACAGCCAGGCTGGAGTGTGAGATTTTCTTGCACAGCCCCTGGAGACTCTGTGCACTGAGGTCTGCAAGAGTCCTGCCCTGGAATTCACAGCAGCCTGAACATGTTGGAGATCCATAACCATACTGAGTAAGGGAAGTAAGTTATTTGTTCAACCTCAAAGTAATTTTCTTTTCTCTAGGAAAAGGCTTCTACCCATCCAGTAACCCTGATAATGTGTAAGAAAAATTAGGTTGAAAACCACTTTCCTTGTGTTTATTAACAGTGAGTTGTTTTACAGTTCTTACATGCTGTTGTCTTAATTTGTTTGTTTCCACAGGCTACATTTAGATGCTGTTTACAGCAGTAAAGAGAATATTACATTTGATCTAGAGTTCTGTCTTAATTCACAGGAGGAGATGCGAACAGAAGCTCGTCGGAAAAATCTCCTCATTCTAATTTTGCATTATTTAATGGAGGAAGGGTAAGTTTTTTAAATAACTGTGTTCTACAACTGTCTGTGTCTGACCTCCTGTGCTTGTCCTTCTCTCCTCTATTGGGTGGATGGACATTGCGGGCCTGTGGGCTGATGTGAGAAAGAGGTAACTATCATTACATCTCTTGGCAGTTTACTTTGCTAAATTGTTTCAGTTTCTAGAACAAAAATGTCCTGTATAACTTAAAAATACTTTAAATCAACCAGCAAAGTTTTTTTTAAATAGAGTTTTTTAAATAGAGTTGTGGACAAGTTAAAGATATCATATACTTGCTGATGCCATTATTTGCTTTTTCTCTCAAAAACCAGAGTAAGATAATGATTCCCAGTTTCCTGATCTTTGTTTCTTTTTTTAAATTACTAGATATGTCGATGCTGCAAATGCTTTGGAACAAGAGACAAAATTAAGTTTACGTGGCTTTGAAGTTTGTGACAACATTGATCTTGAGACAATTTTGATGGAATATGAAAGCTATTACTTTGTAAAATTTCAAAAGTATCCTAAAATTACCAAAAAGATCGTGGATGCTGGTATGTGACTCTGTTCCAAAAAGAAAGCTTTTGTCTCCAATGCCTAACATGTATATCTGCCTGCTACACTAACAGCCCTTTTTGTGTATGTCAGCATTTAATGTTCCAGTCCTTACAGTTACAGATCTGTAGTTCTAGCCCAGAAGACGTAAGAATTGAGAGATGGGACTTTGAGACCTTGTGCTCTCCCATCTTTCATTATGTAGAGGAACAAAACAGTGGCATTTTTCTGTCTTTTAAAAAACTGCTTTGGTAGTGGAAAATGTGAGCTAAGCACAAAGCATCATGGCATAGATAGATTCATTCACTTTATTTTCATGGAGAGAGAAAATAGTAAGCCTGAGGTATAAATGAATAATACAAAATAAGGCAAATCAGAATATGAGCATTTTGTTAAGACCATGAGAGCCTGAATGGTTTTGCACTTGAGCACAAAATGGAACTTAGAGAAGCCATAAGAATTCTCTAAGTGTGTAAGACAGTAATGAAAAGATTGTAGGATACAGGTTTAGATTGGACTTTAGGAAAAATTTCTTCATGGAGAGGGTTGCCCAGCCCTGGCACAGTTGTCCAGGGCAGTGGTAGAGTCCCCATCCCTGGAAGGATTTGGGAGGTCTGTGGATGTGGCACTTGAGGATGTGGGTTAGTGGTGGCCTTGACAGTGCTGGGGGAGTGGTTGGACTCGATGATCTTGGAGGGCTTTTCCAACCTAAAGGATTCTGTGGTTATTTGCATGGAGACAGTATATGACTGTAGAACCCATTGATTGGTGTTAGTGCAAAAAGGAACAGCCTTGCAAGACAAAACTAAAGGGATTGTCATGAATCAAGAATGAAAATGTATTACAAAGCATCTCAGTCAGCGGTAGTCAAGGCTCAATATGTGATCTAAGTGAAGAAAATAATTCCTAGAAAGCCACTCTTGGACACTTTAAAGCTCTCAGTATACATTTTTTGGTCAGCAAAGCTACTCAGACTTGGAGTACGCTGCTGTTAGCCAAGCTCAGAGTTGTGAGTGTGCTGGCAGGGAGGCATCATCCATTTCCCCTGGAGTGTAAGCAGCCTGCATGTAGTTTGCAAGATGCCCTGAACTGTGTCCATGGTCAGAGATGTCTGTCTCAACAAAAGCCTTAGTGTGGTGCTCCTTCCTACTAAATTCTTTGCAACACTCTTCACAAACCCCTCAGAACTGACTTGGTCATTTCCATCCTGGATTCCAGTTGGAAGTGTTGTAGACATAGCCACAGGATTACAAGTTTACCTATGGGCTCTGCTGCCTCTATGTTTCCAAGCTCTTTCAGGGAAAGAGCTGTTTGAGAAGGATGGTTTTATGTGTGTGAAACTCTTTAATGGAAGAGCATGGTACAGGGAACACTGACAGGAGATGTGTTTTGGAACCAGGGTTGTGCTGATAGGACACAAAGCCTCAGCTTTATGAGTTCACATCTGGGCTTTGCAAGTTTGACATTTTGTGAAAAAAGCTTTTCTTTGACAGAAATTGTTTCAAATTGTATAACTGCAAAAAATAACACAGTTTGATAACCTCCATTGCAATGTGATTTTTTATTCTGTCTTGTTATGTTGACTTTGATTATTACGAAGAGGAGTAAGACAAATTCATATTTCCCAATTCAGCAGTGAAAAAATTATTAGCATTAAATAAGCATTCTGTGTGATATATTAAATTATTGTGCTTAATCTAATTTCTGGTAGTGTCCATTTTACTGGGAACATGAGACTGGTTTTAAAACATAAGCAGAGAAACCAAAGACCAAAAGAGCCTAAACTGGAACAAGCTTGAAGCAAAATTACTCTCACCAATATCGGTTTGTTTTCAAAAAGTTTTTGCAAGCTTGCAGTGCTTATAATCATGCTGTTCCTGTTTATGCATTGTTACTTCCAAAGTCATTAATGTGTGCTTGAAAATATTTTTGAAGGGGGGGAAAAAATCGAGTTACCCTTTTTTATATCCTTAATTATTTTCCATTTTAATATTGATTTTGCCACAGCAGAAAATAAACAACAGCTGCGAAGTAGGGGAAAAGCAAGAAGGTAAGAGAAATGTGTGGGGTGCTTTTCTGGACAGAAAATTTTCCCATAAAAACAGTATGCACACTGGTTAAAATAATGTTGTGATACCATAGGAATATTAAAGCCCAGGGCCATGCTGCTGATTATGTGGTGCAATTTTTTCTGTATGTGTTAGAGGAAAATAGAGACTTATTTCCCAAATGGGGAGGCAGACTATTCACAGAGTTTCTGCAGTGTGGTTAAGGTGGGATGGGGTGTTTGTAAATAGTAATGGTCGAACTCTGCTGTGGTTGCAATTGATGCCATAACTTCAGCAGCAGCAAAGTTAGCCCAAAACTGCTTTATTTGAAAACTTTGCCTTTTAAAATTTTGGTATTTGGAAGGAAAAGAAGAAGTTATGAAAGCTATTCATTATTACTTTTTTTTAATTCTAGAGCAGCAAGCTCTTCTCAGAATATACCAAGGCTCAAACAACAGACAGTGCAACAACCAGTGTCAAAAACTTCTGGGAGTATGACAGAATCTAAATCATCTACCAAGGAGAGCCCCAGACAGGTTTAAAGATGTTTTATATTGCTAGCATGACAGTTCAAATTAATGTGATTTGGCAATTAATATGTAATGTAATTACACCACTAATAATTGTGCACCTAGTGGCCTTTACTGATTGTGTAATTCAAGGACTGTAGGTGAAAGAGTTCAAGAGAATATGCTTTCTGGCTGTGAGTTGTGGGGCAAGTCACAGGCAAAAATTGGAGGCAGATGAACTGTATAAATCAACCTACACTGAAAGCAATCAGTTTTCCCATTAATATCAGCATATTCATCCTTCAGTGCCAGAAAGCAAGACAAACAAATCAGATATAAAGTCTGGTGTGAGTTGTAAGCATCTTCACAGTGCATAATGTGCTTGAGACTGGGAGAGTAATTTGGCCCTGTAATTTTCAATTTTGAGAGTCTCATTTTCTGAAGATTACTGTGAAATGCACTTTATTATCATCCCTTACAGAGGGTGGTCCAGGAATAGCAGATTGGGGGGCAAGTACTGTGTCTGTTCCAGCTTTTTTTTAAGAGCTTGTCTATATCTCTGCAGCAAGAGGAATTAATCTCTGACCTGTTCTTACCACTAATAAACACCAAAATATTACCTTTTGGATTTTACAGCAATAACTGCTGTGAAGTGAATATGTAATCCTAAAATGGCTCCTCATCTCTGAGCTGACATGCTGTGCCTTACGCTTGCCTGTCCTTCCCACTGTTCTTAAGTGTTGCTTCTTACAACTGTGTAAAATGCAGTTTTCTACTCTGCACATGAAATAACATGACTGCTGAGCTCTAGAGTTGTGGCTACTTCAGCACTCAGATGAAATCTATCTAAATGTAAGTGATGTTTGTTTGACAAGTATGGGATTACTCTTGGAACTGCCATGTAATGGTACAGTTCATCTGGGCATGTGTGAAGAGGTGGGATGATACCTGTGATGTAATATCTTCAATTCCTCTACTTGGCAACATATATTTTTTAGAATTTACCTTTTTTTTTTTTTTAGAATAGTGACAATGCAGTTGCTTTGGATCAATCTGACTTTGGCTTAAGCATCTCAGCAATCAGCAAACCTGGAGGAGACAGCACTCACCCAAGAAAGGTAGGTGGAAACCTGGTATGTGATTGATCATATATATGTAGAAAAAAATCACAAAGGCTTTCAAAGACATCAAATGCTAGCTTTCTGAGTCTATTTTTATATAAAACATTCCTGTACAGTCAGCTGAAGGGTCAGTTTATTGTGCTCTGGGTAACAATTCCTTGCATAGGAGGCTCTATTTGCATTAAATACCATTTCAGACATACTCAAGAAGGATGAACATTTCTTTTTGTAAAACCCAGTGGTAACAACTAAAATAGAAGATAAATTCTGAATTCCTGAATGAGATGATAGGAGTCCCTGCAGTTAAATTGTTTCAGTGGTTGAGATGTGTGTTCTACCCCTCTTGCTACCACAGGTTTTGCGGTCGGTTTTTGCCATAGTTAGGACTGTATATGCAGTAAGGAAACCCATTGCTGTAACTGCAAACAAAATTTGGTCCAGTATAGAGCTACCATCGTGTACAAAGCCTTTCACAACATTAATTTTTCCATTAGGGCCAAGTAGTTGACTTCCATGGGATGATTCAGGATGCTGTTTGCATGTCACCAAATGGAATTGCCTTGAACAGCCTTAACTGTGATCCAGATCCCTCAGTAAGTGTTTCTGTTCGTATTTCCACACAAGTAATATGAACATCAGCTTTGCATGGCCAGGAACAAAATAAAATATTGCAAAGAAGTTGAGTTTGTTCCCAAGTGCTAAAAAATGGTTTCGATTTCTGAGAGGGGTATTTCATTCTTGAAGGGACTGTCATACTTGATGCTGGTCTAATTTGTTGATGGTTGTTTACTCTTTGGACATCAAAGCAGGCAACAAATAGAAATGACACCTTATGATGAAAAAATAATTTCAGAAACCTTGCAGAACTTCTGGGGGTGAAATTCTGGTTCCTTTGAATTCAGTATGTTTCTAACATTTGCCCCAGCTGAGACAACAGCAGAGTTTTAGATTGTTGAGGTAAATTTTCAGTAATCACTCCTTGACACAAGCCAGAGCTTCTCCAACAGTGCATCCAGCTCACATGGTGCCAGTCTGCCTGGCAACTGGTACACTGGAAGAGACCTTCAAAACAGAGAATGTGACAATTCTGTGACCCACAGTTACATGTTTTCATTCAGTGATCCACAGTTAACATTTTTTACTCCTCTTAATCTATGTAGGGCATGTTGAAGACTGTAAGTGGAATAAGGGAGCTGCTCATTTTAAAGTAAATTCAGGCTTAGATCTATCAGAGGAAAAGATGACACTGCAAAAATGGCTTACTTAAAAATATTTATTATTATCCATATTTCTACAGCTTTAAGAGTTGATATTACTACCATGAATTGGCTTTTTAAAATTATTTAATAGTTTCTCTGTCTAAAAATCTTTGAAGTCTGACAGAAAGTTATGTTTTTCTTTTTCAGGAACGATTATTGAAACCCCTTAGTGCTTTTATTGGCATGACTGGTGAGATGAGGGAACTTGCAATGGTTGTAAGCAAAGTAAGATCAGATCTCCATGTTGCATAGAGGTGTTGGTTATCTTTCTCACCAGAGAATGCTTTTTGTTTCTTCCTACTGTCACTGAGAGTGATTATTCTTGAATATGCAAGCTGGTTTTCTTCTCAGGCAGCTCCCAACAAGTAATTTCTTTACAAGTAACTATGTTTCTTTTTGATACACAATGGGAGTAGTCAGTCAGACCATCCCTTTCTAAGGGGGAGCATGTAATCTAATCATGCTGTGGCTTTTCCCTTCCTTCTTATTCTGCAGAAAAAGCACAGTGCTTCTCTGAAAAGAGACATTTAAATATACTAGCTAATACTAACTATTATCTGATGTATTATCTAACTGATCAAACAGGAAGAACTTTGATTCAACCCTGTGGGTGCAGTTTCCATTGAAGGCATTGGGTTTGAGTCACACTGGTATCTGAATTCTGAATGTAACTATTAGATACCATGTACAAAAATTGTTAAATCCTGATATTCCTGCATTGTTTAGAATCATAGAATCACAGAATTGTTTAGGTTGGAAGAGCTCTCTAAGACCATGAAGTCCAACCATTCCCCAGCACTGCCGAGACTACCACTAACCCATGTTCCTGAGTGCCACATCCACAGGGCTTTTAAATCCCTCCAGGGATGGGGACTCCACCCCTCCCCTGGGCAGCTTTTTCCTAGACTGGATAATCCTTTCCATGAAGAAATTTTCCCTAATGTCCAATCTAAACCTCCCGTGGCCCAGCCTCAGGCCATTCCCTCCCTGCCTGTCCCTGTTCCCTGGGAGCAGAGCCCAACCCCCCTTGGCTCCCCCCTCCTGTCAGGGAGTTGCAGAGCCAGAAGGTCCCCCCGAGCCTCCTTTTCTCCAGGCTGAGCCCCCCCAGCTCCCTCAGCCGCTCCTGCTGCTCCAGCCCCTTCCCCAGCCCCGTTCCCTTCCCTGGACACGCTCCAGCCCCTCAGTGTCTCTCCTGTCTGAGGGTCCCAGAGCTGCCCCCCGGGCTGGCGGTGCCCCAGCAGTGCCAGCACAGGGACGGGCACTGCCCTGGGCTGGGACACCCCGTGGCTGGCATGGCCGAGGGGCCACTGGCCTAGTACTGGTCCTGTGCTTTGCTTTGTGCTGTGCTTTGTGTGCATGACCTGGACTCCTTGTCTTTTCTTACTCGGTACAGTTGAGAGGTGCTGTAACTGCAGACTCTGCAATCAGTGCCCTCATCCCAGCACAGGAGCTGCTTGAGCAGCATCAGTTATGCACTGTATCCCAGGACAGACTGGGGATTCTTCCAGGATGGGAAGTTTGACACCTGGAGGGTTCCATGACATGGTCAGCACCATTTCATTTCAATCCTGTCTAACAAACAGTCCCTAGACTGTTGGGGATCAGTGGCTACAAAACAGCTTTGCATGCATAACCTTTGGATAAGGTACTCACCAAAAGACTTCATAGTATCACAATACTTGGTAGTGTTTTGAGTCTTTATGGGTATAGACATCAGAAATGCTGTCAGCTGTTGCTCCCACATACTGGAATCATCTGTTTAAAAAGCCTGGAATACTTTTGCTGACTGATTTTTTTATAGCTGTGTATGGCACATATTCTTGTTCTGCAAGTCTTGCATTTGAAGTTTAGTAGAATTGAAGTCTTAAGAAATTTCCAGCCTTGACATAAGAAAATTCTCATTCATTTAACTTCCTGTCTGGTCTTTAATATATGACCAACCTTTAAAATAGTGTTGTTCCTGCTACTGCATTAGCAAGAAAGCAATAAGGTTGCTTTCCCTTCATTACGGTGTATTTTTTGTATTGTGCTTCATTATGGTGTGTTCCTAGTTGCTGGGGTAGTTGACACTGTATAAATCAATAAAAATAAAGAGCATTTGGTATCTGTTTCATAACACAATCTAATTTAATTTAGAAACAGTTATGGAAGCCTCTACTTATCAGAAATCTGATTCATCCTAATTTGCTGTTAATAGAAAGTGTAATCTGTTCTGTATAAATAATTTTATTCTATTTGTGTTAAATCAGCTTTTCCCTTTGGATACAATCACATAATTTTTCTTCAGTCTATGGGGACTGTTTTTATTGGAGAACAGAATTTATCCTTAGTATTTGTGTTGAGGATATGGTATTTTTTGCAGAACAATTAGCCTCTGGAACAGAAAGCCACAAAATATTTCTAAGACAAATGGAAAGATTCATAGAAGATTTGGAAACTTTGATGAATTAAATGAAATTAATTTAGTGAGTGCTTCAGGGCACAGACTAATTACCGACTATCTTTTGATAGAAGCTTAGGGGAAAACTTTCCTCCTGTTGCAGTTTCTCACAGCTTTTCTTGCAGCTTATAAAACCTTGCCTAGTGTGGAGTAAATAGTAATTTTTCAGTGTTACTTATTACATGAGTAATAATGTAAGTAATTGGTGCACCCATAAAGTTACTCAGCATCAAGTTTAAAAAAAAACAAAAGTATTTTCACATTGCACATGATTGAACTGTGGAACAGAATAAACACATGGTAAAAAGAGGGAAGAGAAATTTGCTGAAGAACAAATGTCAAAAGGTGCTTGAACTCAAAGACTAGGATGGAACTGGAATTATTTAAGTTCAGTTGAAGTGGATGTAAATTTGAACCACCATGTCAGTGCTTTTGTTTATAGTTCTTTTTTAAACATCCCATATTTGCCAGCAACAGAGGCAAAATATTAGGGTTGGTGAACCTTCATATCATGACAGCTCTTCATATGCTGGTTGGCTACTGAGCCAAACTAACAGAAAACAGATCTGCTGAGCAGATACATTTGGCAGGAATTCATTAGGGAAACTGGGGGCTGGAGGGGAAGCTTGAGGGAAAGGATTGCTGTGTATGCTTTCCTCTTGGGAGGTCCCTGGCACGTAGGGTTAAATAATACAGCTTGTATCACTTAGCAGCACTTTTATTTTATCACTGAGTCGATCCTTTTACTTGCCAGAGGTCATTATCCCAGTGCAGGAGGAGTTTTACTAACAAGATGTGATGTATGTTGCAGGACATTTATCTCCATAAGCCAAATGTGAAATGGGATGATATTATAGGACTGGACGCAGCTAAAAGGCTGGTCAAGGAAGCAGTTGTTTATCCCATAAAGGTAAAGGCCTAAATAGTTTTGAGAAAACCAGTGTTGGGCTCTTTAGCATTTGCCTAATTGCAGTAATTGCAGTGTTGTTTTAGAGTTCTTGCTGCTTCTGTGCTTTTGTAAGCAGTTCATGTTAGAACTACTCCTGTTCCTGTTTTGTGTTGGAGCTATTCCTGTTCCATCTGAAATTGCATTTCCTATGGATTAAAATTGTAAGTGTCAGGTCCATTTTTTGGCACCTCTGACAATGTAAGAAGTGCTGGATGTGGCCTATCTTAATTTCATGAAAAATTACTTACAGAAGAGAGTATCAAATCAAATGCATTTTTTTGAAAAAAATCACTTTAAACAGATTTCAAATGGTAAATTCAGTATTTTTTCCATACACAAATCCTATATATTCCATTCTTTTGCTGCATTTTTATGCCCCTTGTCAGATTCCTTATGTTCCCTGAATGTGTTAGGAGCACTGAAGGTGGGGACTAGAATCTCTTGCAGTTTTTTACAGATGATACATTTTTAATCCCTAAATTACTTTTCTGTTTCCACAGTACCCAGAGCTGTTTACTGGCATTCTGTCCCCTTGGAAAGGGTTGTTGCTCTATGGACCACCAGGTATGACATGCTTTGTACCATATCTGTGTTTATCACTGCTTCTGGTTTTGTCCCATAGATAAATCATTGGTGCTAACTAGATCAAATGTGTTAAAAAAGAATGTGTTCTGCAGCAAGAATTAAAAAGAGAGAATGTTGGGAGATTGTGTCCTTCTCTGACACTCAAACCTGACCTTTCTTGTGAGCCTTGACTGTTTTTACACCTGAATCTTACAGAAACGGTGCTTATACTAACAATTCAGAGGCATGAAAACTCGTATCTCTGTTTTTATTCAGCTTGGATCATATTAACCAAATTTAGCATGACCTGATCCTATGATATGTGAATAAATCTGTCATGGACTTATCTCCTTAGTGAAAATGTCCTTCCTTTCTTCTGCTTTTAGGGATTGTTTTGGGAACGGGTTGAAAGTTTTGCCCTCTGCTGTGGTAACTGGGTGTTTTCCTTGTCAGCACAGCTTCCCTGCTTGCTCTGCTCCACTAGGACACAAGCACTACCACCATGAGTGTGGCTGAAGGGGAGTCAGGTTGCACAAGCTGTCACTGCAGTGAACTCCATTTGTTCTTGTGAATGTTTAGATGTACTTCCCACATAAGGCACCTGACCATTTCAGCATGTACTACTCCAGATTTGGGAAATCCATTTGCAGTGCTGTAGTACTTGAGTTCCTCCAGACAATCCTGAAAGGGCCAAAAAATGCTCCAAGGGCTGGAGCCCCTCTGCTCTGGAGCCAGGCTGGGAGAGCTGGGGTGTTCCCCTGAAGAAGGGAAGACTCCAGGGACACCTGAGAGCCCCTCCCAGTGCCTAAAGGGGCTCCAGGAGAGCTGGAGAGGGACTGGGGACAAGGCATGGAGGGACGGAGCACAGGGAATGGCTTCCCAGTGCCAGAGGGCAGGGATAGATGGGATACTGGGAAGGAATTGCTGGCTATGAGGGTGGGCAGGCCCTGGCACAGGTTGGGCAGAGAAGCTGTGGCTGCCCCTGGATCCCTGGGAGTGTCCAAGGGCAGGTTGGACGGGGCTTGGAGCAATCTGGGCTAGTGGGAGGTATCCCTGCCCATGGCAGGGGGTGGGATGAGATGGGCTTTAAGGTTCCTTCCAACCAAAACCATACTATGACTTGTTTACTGATTTTACCAGACTGTCAGTATAATGAGGGGAATTATTCAAATGTTTGCATTGTATTCCTTTAATGAGTGAATTTCTCAAATGCTGTTTTGTAGGTACTGGAAAGACTTTGCTTGCTAAGGCTGTGGCCACAGAATGCAATACAACCTTTTTCAACATATCAGCATCCACCATTGTCAGCAAATGGAGAGGTGATTCAGAAAAACTTGTCCGGGTAAGAATTATTCCCTCATTCATTATAATTCACAAACATCAGGTTCCTCCCTAAGGTTTAACACAGAACTGGAAGGCAAATGTCCCTCTGGAACTCATAATCTTTTCTGACTTAGACATGGCTTTGTTCATATCTAGTTCTTAAAATGTGAATAACATCACTTCTGCAGCAGTCTCATAATGGATCCTTGCTGTGAGACTTGGGTTCTCTGATATTAGATAAGGCAGATGTTCTGAAGGCAGCAAAGATCTCTGACTCATTGAAAAACAGACAGACAAGCAGATGAAACTTCTTTCTCCAAAGGGCAGATCCACATTTTTTTGTGTCAAATTAATAGTCCATTTTTTAATCTTGATTGGTCAAGCAGTTTATGCTTGTTTTCACCAGGAAAAAATCCCAAATAACCACTTGATTCATATCAAGAAAATCAGTCCATTTTCTTTCATTGTGGTTCAGCTGACTTGTAATTGTTTTTTTCAAGTCCTTATTTAAAGAAAAACAAAACCCAAAAAAAACTACAAACATAGCAACAACAAAAAGCACATGCTTAATCTCTGATAACAATTTAGGAGTTCCCAGAATCCTCTGATGGATCATTTTCTTCTATCCCATTATTCTCAGGGTACTCTGATAGGATTTAGCCAGAAAGATTTACACATAAAGACAGGATTACAAGGCTGTGTTCTTTATATCTCCTTTACAAACCTCTCAGAATCTGAGAGGATTCAGGGACCCTCAGCCTACCCAGCAGCTATCCTTTGGAACGTGGGTGCTGTTACTTACCTTCCACACCAGTGGCTCTTGATGCCTTTTTGTGTCAGTTGATCTTTCATGTTCACTCTTCTCTCTAAACAGGTGTTGTTTGAGCTCGCCCGGTATCACGCCCCTTCCACGATCTTCTTGGATGAGCTGGAGTCAGTGATGAGTCAAAGAGGCACTGCCCCTGGGTAACTGGTGGGGGCACTTTGGGGGTTTGAAGAGAGGGGTGTACTGGTTGTTTCGGGCGCAGAAGAGAAGCAAGAGTGAAAGGCAGGTTGTGTGAGGATGAGCAAGGGGCTACAGGGGCAGCAAGACTGTGAAGGAGGGACATGCAGGAGTGTATAACCAGTGGTGCTGCACTTTAAAATAAGGGATTTGAAGTGGAAATAAAGGCAGTGGTGGGGGAAACAACAGATGGCTTCTTAGATGATTTTGTGACACCTTGAACAAGCTCAGGCACAGCAGAGTAATATGGAATGTACACAATGGAATGGCATTAGTGGGACAGATTTTGGTGGCATTGGCAGGACTTTCAGTTGCAGGAATGGTTGAATATTATTATTTTCATCCAAGGTATGGACAGTTTACAGTTAAAAAAACTGATTGAAAAGGTTAGGGATGGGAAAAAAGCAGGAGAAATGTAAAAGTATTGTTATAACCATTAGGAACCCACTAACAGTGGATTTTATGTACAGTGAATTACGTGCTCACTTTATTTGTATTGCTTGTTTATATTATATGCTTACCATTTATAATAAAATATGCCCTATTTTAAAGATACTATTTGTAATTATTCTCAGTTAGTAGATACAAATT
The DNA here is from genome assembly GCA_013400415.1 of Scytalopus superciliaris. NCBI lineage: Eukaryota > Metazoa > Chordata > Aves > Passeriformes > Rhinocryptidae > Scytalopus > Scytalopus superciliaris. The sequence goes on along the minus strand of VXBX01002683.1, from coordinate 42,978 downwards.
ATGAGCCAAATTTTGCCTTCATATATACTTTAAAAGCTCTCATTAACATCACTAGATTATGTATTTTAATAAGGATTTTTATCCTAGATGTATGTATTTTTACATATCCCTATTAAACACTGAGTTGGCACTGATGTGTGGATACTTTTACAGAAATAAGCCATTAAACATGAAGTGTCGGTTTTACCATCTAAGGCCCTGATATTTTCCATGGGCCTGATCCAGGAGTTTCCAAGAACTCCACATCTGGAACCAAGAGTTCCAGCTGGTTTTCTGCAAAATTGATTACCTGGATCAGGGCCAGAATCTGTGGGACTTTGCTTAAG
>VXBX01002683.1:30540-42589 GCA_013400415.1 Scytalopus superciliaris | reverse complement strand
TTTTTTTTTTTTTGAGGAAGGATCCTTACTGTGTGGTCTCTGCCCCATTTTTAAATTCATGTCAGTAAGGCATATTTCTCTGCTTGCTTTTGATAGAACATTTTGCAACACACTGAATTCAGTAGTTAGTGTATCTTTCTGTGGCCACTTAATATTCACTCACAGAAACATGCCACCCTGAATAGGCAGGTGTGCTAGTTACTTAATGGCAACTATGATAGTATAAAAATTCTCTCATATAGATCAATCAATCAGTCAATCAATCAATCAATCAGTCAAAGCCTTAGCTGTTGTTCAATAAACATCAGCATTGAGTGGAGGTTAATATGAAGAAGAAAAATATTAAAAATAACTCTTTTCTTTGGATTCAGTGAGTTCTCCTCACTTTAATGCACTGGAAAGGGTCCATTTAAGTAATCATTAGAAAGCTTGATTTTAATGCTTAGATGTTAGCTAATGGAGCTTAATCATGATTTGAACTGGGGCAAAACTGTGACAGGGGCTCAGTTGCTGTGAATGACACTGTATAAATAAAGATGATTACTTTAATGCACTGAGCAAATAATATTTCTCTGAATCTTGGTAGTGGTGAACATGAAGGAAGTCGGCGGATGAAAACAGAATTACTGGTGCAGATGGATGGCTTGGCCCGATCTGATGATCTTGTATTTGTTTTAGCAGCTTCCAATCTGCCATGGTAAGAGATCCAGAGAGTACATTTTGAATACATTTTCATGAGCTTCTAAGCACAGATAAAGATTTTATTTAGACTTCTGCAGAAAAAGCCTTGATATTTGGTTAAAGCATTTAAAGATTAATTTGGAGCTTTTACTTTTAAACTCTTCAGTTCTTGCTATTTGTGTCACATGAGAATAATCCATAATAAAGTCAACATATGCTGGTCCTGCAGCTGCTAATATTTAAAATGGAGTATTTGAATTTATAGGCAAGTTATTTACTATGTTTAAGCTAAGAAGGGTTTCAGCCTGGAACTCTAAGGTGCTTAAAACATCTGGTGCTTAGAAGGATACTCCATAAATAGAAATGTTGGATTTTGTTGGTATTGAATATGACTTTGAGAAGTTGTGGGGCACAATTCTTCATTTTCCTTAACATAATTTAGTGTATAAGAATAAACAATTTAAGATTGGAACTAGAGCATTTAATCATGATGGTTCTCAAACCAGACAGGATGTGCATTGGGAACAAGGCGGGCAGGAGAGGATTAGGAAGGGAGGTAAGATTTGTAGTGTAACAACTCTGTGTGCTCAGGAGAGGCCAGCATGGTCAATGTGCTTGCAGTTGCTGATCCTCACAGCTCTGAGGCCTTTCTGGATGCCCATGTCCCCAAAGGCACACAAAACTAAATGGGCCTATTCCCCTCTCAAACGCAGAGGAGCAAAAACCAGCAGTCAGAAAAGGAGATGACAGCAGTCCTGTTTCCAGGGAACTTCAAACCATGGTCTGGGAAGCATTTGGTGGAGCCCAGTGGAAGGTGTTCCCAGGAATGACCTGTGTGAACAATGGACCAGCAGAATTTCCAGTGGTGATACTTGAAATTTGACATTGAGGTGACACTCACCCAGCTGTGCAGTGAGACAGCCACAGAGCAGGAGCAGGGTGCCCAAAACCAGCTGGGAGCCAGAGGGGGCACTGCACCCACAAACCACATGCTTCAGTCATGAATTGTTTTTCATTATTAGTGATTTTTGGCTCATTCTTGTGAGGTTGCCATGGGGAGAAATGCTGGAAAAGCCTCTGCATGCCTGGAGGGCTCTGGGCTGTGATGGGGCTGCTGGGTGTGTCTGAGTCTGAATAACACAGAATGTGTATCCTCATCTGGCTTTTGAGTACTTAAAAAAAAGCCTCAATTCCTAGTGCATGTTTTATTTTGTTTTTCACACAATTGCACCTCTCAGTCAGGAGACACCTCCTGATGTTCTCTCCCAATGTCTTTGGTAATGTTTTATTCCTCTCCTCAGCTGATCCCCTTTTTGGCAGGCCAGGCTGAAAGGCCCAGGGAACAGGAAAAGAGAATTAAAGAACAGAAGTCATGCTGGTGCCTGAGAATTAAGGCTCAAAGGTAGTACTTTCTATCAGTCCCATGTGGACTGTAAGCCTGGCCCATTGGTGCTGGCAAGCCTGAGTCCTTCAGAGAAGCAGGAATTTGTGGATCCGAAGTCTCCATGGCTCCATGGTCAGCTCTGCCATGCAGTGTTTCCTGCACAACGAACAAGGGGGTGTTTGATCCAGTCCATCGTCTTCCAAGAACTTCCAACCTCAGCTGAAACTCAAAGCGGGGCCCTAATCTAGGTACCGTCATAATTGAAAGGATTTCTCTCTTCTGAATGTAAGAAAACTTAAGGGGAGTGTCCTTTTGACACAGGCATAGAGGCACAGTTGCTGCATAAAACCAGGCAGCGTTATCCTTCAGTGCAGCTCATTAAAATTAGATAAATTAAAATAAATACCTAAGAACTCTCTTGAGAATTACACAGTCTCTCTCTGATGTAAAGACTGGAGTTTCTGTCCATCATGGGAAGAGATCCAGTCGACCTCCTCCTGCAAGCCCATATTTTCCTCTGGTTTTCCTTTCTAATGCAAAACCTATCGTTTCCTATACAGTCAAGGAAAGATCCTCCCAGAGATGCCAGGCAGACACCTCACCTGCTGGAGTTCAAGTGCCAAATTGGCAGCACATCCAGAGGCTTTCATCTGCCCCTCTCTCTCTGGCTTGCCCAGGGCACTAGGGCTCTTTAACTAGGAGAACGACTGTGGACACCTCAAGTTTATGTAGAAATTAGATGTACAAATTAGGCTGGTTCCTACCCTGGTCCGACAGTGTGAGTACAGAGCCATCACGGGCTTTTATAACCATAATAGCTCAGTATGTGTATTGGTTTGGGGGATTTATGACTTGGACAAACTCATGAATTTAAATCAGTACAAAAACCACACCATTTTGTATTACAGTATCTACATGAAAGGAAGAGAGTGGAATTCTGTTTGATTATGTTCCAGTTATGTAGAAAAATGCTGAAAAAGAAATAACTGCTCTGTGTGTGGACAGTTAATTTTGAAAGATAATTAATTAATAATCCATTTGGCTCTTTATGGTTTGTTACTAATACACTGTAAATGTTTATGTTATTGTAGCATCACTGCCATTTTTAGAAGGAGAAACTCTGAGCAGTGCATTGCACCTTTCCATGGACTTTAAAATTATGCTAAGATAATTATCCATGCAGAGAGATTCCTGCATGTGTCCTGTTAACCTGTGTCTGCCTTACACAAGCAATAAACTCTTTCTGGGAAGGCATATAAAAATCAAATAATTCAGTTTTGAGTGTTTAATGCATTTGATTTTGGATCATATTGTAATACCGAAGTGCTGATTTCTCCAAAATTGCTTCTTTGAAACATCCAAAATGATGCAGCATTTTTTGTTGTTGTCGTTATGGTTGATACAAAATTACAAGATTTCTATTTTGAGGGAACTGCCCCAAAAGAAAGCAGGTAGTCTGTGTTGGGATGAGGGTGGCTGAGCTGAGATATTGTGAGAAGCCAGCTCTGAAAGTTTTACCTGAGAGCTTAAAACTTCCTTTTAGACTTTTCCTCTTTTGGACAGGTTAGATTTTGCTCTTTCTTAAGCAAATCCAACCTATGAGTGTACTGACTAGGTTGTTTGGCAGAAACGCCCCTACCACAGAGAAAATGTTTTAAAGAAGTGGTTTAGTGTATGCTTAGAAAGGTGTTTTATGGGGATGGAAAGCTAGTGAAAGTCAAGAGCATCTTACATTGTCATTGAGCTCACCAGCCTTGAGGAATTTGGGAATGTCTGCCTCCAGAGAGGTCAGCAGGGTTTGAGCCTCTCTTAAGGTCTCAACTTTATATTTACAGACTGTTTTTATGAGTAGTAGGTTGCATTCAGTCCCACTCTCAGACCCAGACTTCAGCTCCACAAGAATATTTAATAAAGTTTCAAAATACCTAGTGCCACTGTGGGAGGTTGTGGCTTCACAGCACAGCCTTGTGCTCTTGCAAACATTTGGTGTTAAGCTGGATTTCAAGAGATTTGTTTAACTTGGATATTTATTGATCATGGAAAAAATTGGTACCAAGCTGCTTTTAGATGAATGAAAAGAAGCCTAAACAAAGCTCTTTACACTGCCCTAAGCTGCACTGCAGCTATTGATCTTCCTCTTTAGCTTGTGCTTGCTGCCCAGCTCTGCTGTCTGCTACTCATCAGCAAAGCATTGCTATTGACAAATTACTTGCTGAATTCAATGTAATTAAATAAAATAAAGGCCTCATTAGTGAAGGAATAAAATGATCCTTAATCACGTAGTGAATGTTTCCTAATGAATTAGCGCATCTTATTCAACTTCCACTGCAGTGCTGCTTTCTCTTCCCTCCCCACCCTCAGGGTGGGTGCAGTGTGGGCTGAAGCCATTCTGTGATCCTGTGATGCCTCCTAATGTTAATCTGGGGGAGCTCCAAAAGTCACAGACTCTTAGGGGTCCTGTAGAGCTTTGTGTGTCTCTTCAAAAGGATCTTTAAGTACTTTCATTGGCTGTTGTTTCGGAGAATATTTTGGTTGGCTCAGTGCTTATTATTCTGCTCTGGTTAATGCCACTTAACCTTGCCTAACAAAACAATTTAGCAAATAACATAAGCACTTAAAATAACAAAAGTACTATTTCTTTATTTTGCTCTTTAGCCAACAAGCTGTTGTAACTTTTCTGGGTAAATAGAACGACAGAATTGGTTGGGCTGGGAGGGACCTTAAAGCTCATCTCGTTTCACCCCCTGCCATGGGTAGGGACACCTTCCCCTATCCCAGGTTGCTCCAAGCCCTGTCCAACTTGGCCTTGGACACTCCCAGGGATCCAGGGGCAGCCACAGCTTCTCTGGGCAAAATAAAACAACTTCTTATTTACAGAACATGGATACTGTGATCTTGGGGGGCACCTGAAGGAGGAGTCATGGAAAACTTAATCATTTGGAGTATTTTCAGGGTATTTCAGAGACTGGCTGTGGTTGTCCTTTGCCTACAAGTGCTTTTTGGAGTATCTGTGTGGGCACCTCAAAACCCTGAGAACTTTTGCCCTCTTAACACAGAGGATGTTAATATTGGGTAAAGACTGGCAAAGGAGTTGGTCAGCCAGGGTAATTATTTCCAGCTAAGCTAAGCAATTTTGGGAACTTGAACTGAAACATACATTTGGAAGGTGAGCAGGTGGGCATGGCTCTCTGTCTGTCCTGGCTGGGATCTTGTGCTATTGCACTAAATGTTGGACAGCACCTGAAACAGCCTAAAAATATCAAAATAATGCCAATATGCTGACAGCCATTGGTGAACAAAATCTGATACTTACTTCTGAGGCCTTGATGAGAAGTACTGGGGTGGATGTGAGTGAATTCCTGTTGTTGTCTGGGTTTCTATTGATCTGGCTTTCTGATCTTTCTGTTCACTGCCCCGGGCTCAGTGCATGTGGAACAAGGTGTCCTAAACTGAGACACCCTTTGTGGGGAGAGGGAAATTTCTACTCCTTGGGACTTCTGTTCTTCTGTCTGCAGAACACATGTTGGATTTCCCCTAGATGAAAGTTTCTTGGTGGGTATAAGGACTGAACTATATTTTAAACTGGAAAAATGAGTCTGTGACTGAATGGGGCCAGTAGAGAAAGATTGGTACAGAACCTTTCTCGTACCTTTTTTTTTCAGGCAAACCGTCTTTATTGGTTTTGATATTCACAGAATCATGGTTTTTTGCTCACTGACATATTTATCCAGCCTGTCCACCCTTCACATGATCCTTTTCATAAGGATAATATCCTTTGTGACTGTATTATTTATAGTTTGTATTGCAGGAGCAGTCTCAGATTAGCGTCTTGTTCCACCGTAATACACGGCCTCACATCCAAGACCTTCAGTCTGGATTTTATACCTACTGAGCATCCCTTACTAAGTAGCAATTAATTAGTCCTGACAGTGCCCCAGACAGACAATTTGTAGTGTCTCCTTAATAGCAGAGGGAGAAAGGGAGAGGTTGTTACTGATGAGACATGGAGCAGATGAGTACCACAGCCAGGGATGGAAACTGCAACTTCTGATTGCTATTGCTAATCCTCAGTGTCACAAGCCAGCGTATCCCTGACATGCTGAACAGGAATACACTGGATAATTAACCCTTTTTTGTGTTTTTTTTTTGGCACAGAAAAATGCCAGTCCCTGCAGCGAGGAGCTTGGTGTCAAAGCCATGTCTCCACAGGGAGACACGCTGAGACATTCCTCTCCCCCCTTGCTCGCAGGGAGCTGGACTCTGCCATGCTGCGGCGGCTGGAGAAGAGGATTCTGGTGGACCTGCCCAGTAAAGAGGCACGGCAGGTGATGATCCAGCACTGGCTGCCCCCTCTGAGCCACAGCGGGGGCGTGAAGCTGAGGACGGATCTGGATTACAGCTTGCTGAGCCAGGTGGGCAGCGCTGCGGCAGGGACGGTGCTGGAGGCAGTTCTGGGCCAGACCTGCAAACGAGGGGTGGGACAGCGCTCTGGTGAACAGCAGCTGTGACACACAGGGCTGGGGCACGACCTCAGCTCAGCCCGAGGCTCCGGAGGGAGACAGGCAGGGCACGGGGCCGAGCCTGGCACATGGAAATCACTGGTTTCACACACAGCTCTGCCGGCAAAATGGTGCATTCTGGTCCTCTCTGCTGGGCCAACTTTCCAGCCTTAAATACAGGGAGACTTCCAGCAACAGTACATTTTATCACTGTTCTCACCAAGCTGGGAGCACTTCCAATTCATCGGGGTAATGAACAGTTAATTGTGTAGGGAAGGTTTGTCACAGCTCCTCTGCTGCAGGAGAAAAGAGCATTTGACAGTGAAAGGATTCAGTAGGTACCCAGGCTTTCCTCATTGAGCCCTTTTGCCACATCTTGAATTCTGTGGAACCAGAATCACAGAATCCTAGAATGGTTTGGGTTGGGAGGGAGCTTAAATGGGCAGGGATGCCACTCACTAGATCAGTTTGCTCAGGGACCCAAACACTAAATATTTTACAGTTGACCCAGTTGACTCATTTTGCATCTGTTCACAGAGACAATCCTGCTCAGTTTTGGGTTAATAAATGCTAATAAGGAAACACAGTTATTTTATTAATAGGAAAGGTGGGGATGGACACAGAAAAGTGGGGTTAATTTGACCTGTAGAAAATATGAGTTTAGAGAGAAAATGCCCAGTATTTTCCTTGCTCCTACAAGGTATTGTGGGCATTCAAAAGAAGAACAAGCAACATAATTTTGAGGGGAGGGTGCACATAAAAATAGCTCTGTGTGTGTATACACAGATATTGCAGAGAGCAGTAGACTTCAGAAATATTTTCTATAAATACACATGCAATATATATGCCTGTAAATGCCATTCCTGTCTGATCTGTAAGCTGTAATGCATCATTCTGATCCCATCACAGGAAACGGATGGATACTCTGGCTCAGACATAAAACTCGTGTGCAAGGAAGCAGCCATGAGACCAGTGAGGAAAATATTTGATGCTCTTGAAAATCACCAGACAGGTACTTCAGCTCTGAGCAGAGAGTGTGAGCTGGGAAATGCTGGTCTGCTGCTGTAACTCTAGGAATGATCATGTTAACCCCAGCAGGTGGAGCTCTGATATCTGCCTGGAAAACTTTTAAACTCTACAGATCTAAAACATCTAAATTCCTTAAAATCAGGTCTTCTTTTAAATCTGAACTCTTTGCATAAACACATTTTCTTTATCTCACTATGTCTATTCTGTTTTTTCCCTATATTAAGTTTTGCAACAGGCAGGGATATAACAGAATGTCTTTTGGGAATAATAACAACAGTATTTATTCAATTCTCTTCTCTTTAGGTAACAGTAACTTGTCAGTGATCCAACTGGACACAATTACAACAGCTGATTTCCTGGATGTGATTACCCACACCAAGCCATCAGCAAAGAATCTAAGCCAGAAGTACATGGCTTGGCAGAGAGAATTTGAGTCAGTTTGACAGAAAATATTCCCCAAAACTTCCAAGACTTCCAAAGTGGCATCTCCTTGCTTCCAAAGGACCAAATGGTGATGGGGAAGGAAATGCTATTGACTCAGGGATGAGAATGCAGTGACAAGTGTCAGAGGGTGGGTGGAAGGTTGGTGGTTATTCTTTATTAACCATTTTAATGACCGCCCAAAAAACATTCTTCATGGTATTAATGTAATGTCAGCTTCTATGCAACAAAGCCTCCAGCCTCAGTTTTTCACATAAAGACTTAAAAGATCAATTGCTTCCTGGTCTTTATTCATGACAGCTGTGTACAGGTTTGGGGTAGAACTGGAGCAGAAAGTTTAAGAACAGTTAGACAATTAGTGTAATTTTCCATTCACTAGAGCATCACATTCAATGTAGCTTTACCAGCAGGGACCTGCAGCCTTCTTAATGAAACATGAAACAGGGGTTTTCAGTGAAATTCAGGACCTTAGCAAGGCTATGTAGATTTGGTTACTTTGTCATCATTTTCAGCTGAGTTCAAAGGACTGATGTGCCAAATGTATTGCTTTCTTGTTGGCTTGGGGCATTTCCAAACTGGAAAAGGCAAGGAATTAGAGGGAAACTGTAGAAGATCAGCAGATTTGGGATAATTAACTAGAAACTGTATTGGTGGTCACCCGCTGGTTCACAGCCAGCCATGAAAGACAATCACAGAGTCCTAAATGGTTCAGGTTGGAAAGGATCACAGTGGGTCACTGGTCCCACCTCCCTGCTCAGGCAGGGCCACCCCAGAGCCCATGACACAGGACTGTGTCCAGATGGGTCTGGGATAATCCCCAGTGAGGAGACTCCACACCCTCTCTGGGCAGCCTGCTCAGTGCTCAGTCCCTGCACAGCAAAGTTCTTCCTTGTGTCCAGGTGGAACTTCCTGCCCTTCCTCCTGTCCCATGGCTGGTCCCCCTGAGCAGAGCCTGGTCCACCCCTGATCCCTCCCTGCAGGCACTGACAGACATGGGGAGGGCCCTCTCAGGGTCTGCCCTGGAGGATGAACAGCCCCAGCTCCCTCAGCCTTTCCTGCTCACAGAGATGCTCCAGGCCCTTCAGCATCTCTGCAGCCCACGCTCGACCCACAGGAGTTTTGGCACCTTGCAGTGCAGTGGTAAATACCAGCAGAAACAGGCTCAGAATTTCTGGCACAAAAACCAGATGTGTGGATTTATCCAAAATTGTATGTCAGTGTGTGAGAGCACACAGAACCTAAAGATGGCTTCTGCCCTGAGGAGTCTCCTCGCCCAGGTGCCAAGTGACCAGACAACAGAGAACAGCCTCAAGTCGTGCCAGGGAAGGTCCAGGTTTGGTATTTTGAATAATTTCTCATGGAAAGGGTTGTCCAGCCCTGGCACAGCTGCCAGTCCCCATCCCTGGAGGGATCTGAAAGCCATGTGGATGTGGCACTTGGGGACATGGGTTAGTGGTGGCCTTGGCAGTGCTGGGGGAAAACTGGACTTCATGATCTTTGATGACTTTTCCAACCTAAACGATTCTGTGATTCGTTGTCGTGTTTCTACTGCAAAATCTGCTCCATCCACACGTTGGCTGTGACAGAGATTAAATCTGAACATAGCAACCACCCACCAAGTGAAGCTGCAGAGAGACACTGTCACTTGTCAGGAAATTCATTCATCACGATGATTTTGTTTAACAAGAATGAGCATGGCTCATTAACACAAAACTGTATTTTCAATAAGGTTAATACTCCAGTAATGCATAATTACAATCTAATAATTTAACACTCAGGAGCACTGTAAAACAACTGTAAAGGACTTTGATTATTACAGTTTGCAAATGGACCAGAAAAGCCATTTACCATCATTACAAAGTTGGTTCATATTGAGGGACGTAGTGCACAGGAAAAGCATTGCATGCTACAGAATTAAATTTCATTTTACAGCTCTGCTAACCAACTGTAAAAACTGGAATCTGTCCCCATGGCTCATGAAGGATTTTTCCCATAACATTAAAAAGAAACAAAAAAATCCCCAACAACAGTGAAATTTTGCAACTGCAGCACTAATAGGACCCTGCTGAAGCCTAATTTTAAAAAGTCACAGTCTCTAAGGCATTTAATACCAGAGTTTTGTTTCTGTATCATTCTTTTTAATAACAGCATCTAATTAAAACATCTGTAAAATGCTGACAGTTTTTAATTTTATGTAAAATTTGAAAAACAAAGAACAAGATCTGCTGTAATGAGAGGAAAGACAGCCACAGTACTTATTATTAAGCAATGGTGGTATTTTAATTTAAAAGTCACTTCTAAATGTGCATAATCTCTACCTTTAAGTAAGAGCTCAGTGAAATCACTACAGGCCAACTAAGGCTCTGTTACTGTTGGTATTTTCAGTGCATGGTTTCTGTTCAGCTCATTCTGCAGGAAGTGACACTTTCCAGACAGGGCTTTTCATCAGGCATTTCCTGAAAATAAGGAGAACTGTGCCACACTCCCTGTGTGTGTGTGTGTGAGACTGTGCTGGGCCCACACTCTGCCCCTCACACCCCGGACTGGCTTCCGATGCAACACGTGCATTGATCTCGGGACCTTAATTTTTGAAGCAAGAATGGAGGAAATGATGTGAAGCAGATGTCTCCTCAAACCCGCTCTTCCCTTTGTCACAGCATGCGCTGCAGGATGTGCTCCACTGCCTCTGGGAAACTCGCACAGGTTAGGTACGGAGCAGGACTGATTTTGTCTTCATCCGCTGGTCGGTATTTACCTGTAACAAGTAACAAAACGATCCACTGACCAAGCTCCTCTAAGCATGGTTTGGGTTGAAAGGGACCTGAAAGCTCAACTCTAACCTAAAGGTTAATTTCCTGTCTTTCGGTGTGAACCCGTTACTCCTTGTTCTGTCCCTACAGTTCCTGATGGCTCTCTGAAGACTGCCCTGAGGAACAGCAGGGTCACTTCCTTTCATTTTCAACACAACAGTGTAGCATGAGCAGCTGCCACCTCAGAAAGGCCTCATCCAATCCCCGGTACCATCAGTAACAGTGTCAGTCCCTTCAGGTTCCACTTGTATCCACAGCAAAGTTACATTTATAATGACCACTGTAATTCCTAGGGAATGTGACCGGCATTCCGGAACAATCAGCAGTTACATCACTACAATCAATTTTGGCACCGTAAGATGTCACAGTAACACTTCTCTGTTACAGTGCACAGGACATTGGAGTCATTAGAGCAAAAAATCCGTACCCACAAGAGCAACCACCCCCATCTGTGACATGCTGTCACCCTGCTCTCAGTCTGGGGTCTGTGCTCCAGCCCCATTGTCACAACCTGCCGCATTCACCCCAAAACGGTCCAGCCACAAAGCAGGGTGGGCTGTTACAAAGCACCAGGGCTGGCCCCAGGGCTCTGTGTGCCTTCCCTCTGGGCACAGGGGCTGCCACTACCCAGGGGGAGATCACTGAAGGCATCACTGTCTCCCAAAACAACCAACCCGTGTACTACTTACCGGTCCTTACCAAAATCCCACGCATGCCTGTCTCCTGGGCACCACCAACATCGTCCCTGCAGTCCTGGGGCAGAACAAAGAGCAGCTGGTTGGTGGGCACAGACACTTTCACAGCAATTTCTGCTTAAAAGCACTGACACACAGTCGAATCTTTCAGCTGCCTGCCCGTCAGACTGTCACAGGAGTGGTTCACTGTGTGCTTTTTGCCCCATCAGACAGTGACTGGAGTTAAGAAAACCCACACCAGGTATTACACATTAAATCCTGAGAGTTTTCATAGAATCGTTTAGGCAGGGAAAGACCTAAAAAATCATCAAGTCCAGTCATTCCCCAGCCCTGCTAAACCCACCACTAGCTCATGTCCCCAAGTTCCACATCCACAGGGCTTTTAAATCCTTCCAGGGATGGGGACTCCACTCCTACCCTGGACAGCTGTGCCAGGGCTGGACAACCCTTTCCATAAGGAAATTTTCCCAGTATCCAATCCAAACCTCCCCTGGTGCCAACTGAGGCTCT
>VXBX01002683.1:18244-30518 GCA_013400415.1 Scytalopus superciliaris | reverse complement strand
GGTGAGGGCATTGGTGCCCACGTACATCTCCGATCATGACGGCCTCCTCTGGGGCACAGCCCGTCCCCCGCAGGGCTTCCAGGAAGAAGGTTTTCTCTGGCTTCCCCACCACCATCGCTTTGGTGTCCGTTGCATATTCCAGCCCCGTCACAAAAGGCCCAGGGCCCAGAGACAATCCATCTTTCTTCTTGAAATACCTGGCTTTATGGATTGCTATAAGAGGAGCCCCATCCAAAATCAACCTAGGGAATGAATGAAGAAAGTACAAAATATCAAATTAAAGCTGAAAGCCTCAATGGCTTTCACAGACAGGTTTGGGTGGGAAGGGACCTTAAAGCTCATCTTGTTCCAGGCCCTGCCATGGGCAGGGACACCTTCCACTAGACCATGTTGCTTCAAGCCCCATCCAGCCTGGCCTTGAACACTTCCAGGGATGGGGCAGCCACAGCTTCTCTGGGCAACCTGTGCCAGGGCCTCACCATCCTCACAGGAAAATATTTCTTAAAGGTACACGATGAATCATTTGACCTTGACTTTGTATTTTAACACTGAAAGAATTTTAGTAACCAATTAAATAAAACACCCCCACAAAGCTATTTCATGTCCCACTGAATTCCCCAGTTAACAGCGCTATCACTGAGCCTTTTAGGAACAAAGCTGGACTGGACCTCCTTGCTGTTGGAAACCAAAAATTCCAAGTGGAATTTAAAGATAGTTCAAAGTTCCAAAATTACAAGATCTTGCTTTGAACCAAATCAACAAATTCCCAACACTTAACACCTACTGTGCCTGAGCACAATAAACCAGTGACAGAATAAGGGTCATAATGCTTGGTTTGGCAGCATTAAAGGAGGGTCCTGGCTGGGCATGGCATCTGGGAGCCTCGGGAAGTGAGTGCAGCAGTGGAGACAGGCTGGGAGCTGCTCCCTGCCAAACACAGAGATCCTCTCACCTTCCCCAGGCTCACCACTGCCCCAAGACAGCACCCTGCACCCTCCTTGGATTGCAGCACCTCTGCCTCTTAAAATTAACATGGGATTGTCTGGAGTGGGTGGAAAGACGAAAGGGAAGAGGTAATTAAGAAACTGGTGGTGTTGCCCTGATCTCAGCCAGAGCCTCCACGGCCCCACTACCCTGTCACCTGTTTGTGTCTGCTCCAGGGCTGGTGTCTAACACCTGCCTTGTAAACCCCTGTGTCAGAGAGGCTGTGTGTGTGCTGAATGGGAGTTTAAGAGGGCTTGCTTCCATAGAACCTGCACCTCATCTTTGATTCTTAGCGTTCTGTTACATGCCTGGTAGCTTTTCCTCACACCAGACAGGGCAGCTCCCTGTCCTGCAGGGAAGGGGAGCCTGTGGAGCTGTTGCACTGCAGGAACCCTCCTGGACCACCAAGTGTGACCTGCAGTTCCCCCCTCCCCACGATTCAGTGCAACAACAACCCTACAGACAGCACCTATAAAAGCTGAGGTAATGGCTGCCAAATGCTTCCCCTTCCATTGCACAGATTCTCCAGGTACTGCAGGTCATTCCAGTCTTTATCACAACAGCAGGAATAAGAAGCAAAGCTGGGGGACAGAGGAGAAGCCTTGGCTGTTATACTCAGGGCTCAAAGAAGGATTCCTTTTCCCCTTAACCTGATCTGATTTACAAAACAAAACAAAAAAGCCTTTAAGAAAACAAAATCCTGCTGCACCCCTGTTGCTTGAGGCTGGCTGAGGTGAGCTGGGTGCTCCTTCCCACGTGCTTGCAGAGCGGCCTGGCTACTCTGAGCAGCACACAAATGAAAATATTTCATTTCACTTCATTATCACAAAACAATTCTATTAAATCAATGCATTCCAAAGCAAGCTCAAATAGGAGAGAGCTGGCGTGTGTATCTGTGAGCAGCCAGACACATTCACGATGGGAGGATGCCTCTAGGACACAGGAAATTTTAATTTGACAGCAGCACCACAACCACTACATTCAGCAGTTGGCAGGGAAGATCTCACCTGAGAGAATTCTTTTAAAACGTGGCATCAAAATCCCATTTTTACAAAAAGAGAAATTTAGTCTCAGTCATTCCAAACGCTGCCTGGAGAATGGCCTTACTCTGTGTACCTCGTTTTGGGAGTCATGTTGGGTTAGATTTACCTAACCTTGGATGTCAGTGGAATAGTTGCCTACCAGGTAATTAGTCAGCCTGGGCTCTTCACAGCCAGTGCAGAGGAAAATGCACTTCTAGGGCACAGTTCAACTGTCCTATTTTAAGCACTACAAGGGAAAAATGACTTACAAGTGCCTCGCCTCCCTCTCCCTCCAGAGCCCAGGCATCTGCACTGTAGATACCTGCATTTAATCAGATTCACCTCACAGTTTAGCAATCCCAATGCAATTCCATTTGCAATGCAAATCCCAAATGACTTAATTACCTGAGCAGTAAAGGAGAAGGGATAAGGACATGGCATAAGGCAAGACAAGAAGCGAATGTGGCCAGTGGTTTGTATTTCCATCAGGCTGAAAAGAACTGACACCAGGAACAGTTCACCCTTAAGAGAGGACAGGGAAAACACCCAGAAAAGTCATCGAGGTGTTACAGATCAGACAGAGCCAGTCCTAGAGCCTCTGCAAAGACTGAAACACAGCAAAACATCAAGCAGAGCCAGGACAGGATCACAGAGGGTGACATCTTCCTCCAGGCAGACAAGCCAGGAGTGGCTGGGAATGTGTCTGCACAAGGCAAGGGGAGCTGAAAGACTGAGCCCTGCCCAACACTGAGCCACACCACCCAGGCAGTGCTGGGTACAGGGTGCTCAGGCAGCACACACCCCGTGTTACTCCCTAAATACCTCTCCCTTGGGCACCGAGGCCATGCTGCACCCACTGCCCTCTGCAGGGGACTGGATTTGCCCCTCACCACCTTCCCTCCATCACCAGAGTTAATGCACAGTCCAGTGCTTAATGCAAAAATCCAAAATCCAGCCTGAGACAACCCTGCCAGCTCCACAGGGCCAGTTCATGGGCATTCCCACATAACCTGGGAGCCTGGAACCCTCAGCACCT
Source organism: Scytalopus superciliaris (assembly GCA_013400415.1). Lineage (NCBI taxonomy): Eukaryota > Metazoa > Chordata > Aves > Passeriformes > Rhinocryptidae > Scytalopus > Scytalopus superciliaris. Next base: position 27,476 of record VXBX01002683.1, on the reverse strand, counting down.
CTCTCCACCTCATCACTGGTTTCTTGTTTCACATGTCCAGATCTCCAGCCCCAGGCAGCTAATGGATATCATTCAACAGCTAATATATTCAGGAGAGAAATATCAATAAATGAAATTATGTAAGCCCTGAGACACACAATGGGTTAAAGCTCATGCAGTTGTGAAATGAGAGTCCACTCAGGAGTGCACTGTAAAACTCCAAAAATCAATGCCTTTGGCAACGTGTACTAATGAGGCAGAGTCAGTTTGGGTCAATATGTGTTGTTATGACACATAATTGGCAGCAGATAAGGACAGCACTGGCCTCCTACCCCAAGGAGCCTCCCTAAGATACAGGTGAGCAGTAATTTACACTCCCTCTTTGGATTTTATGGTTATAAAGACAGATTAAAGTGCTTGAGATCAGGGTTTTTACCAAATTTCAAGGTGCAAAATTGTGTGGTGGCCACCATGCCAGAGGCAGAGAGTGGGAAGGACTCATCACATCCATCACTGAGGCTACACTCACCAACAGGCTCACGTTCAAGTATCTTCAAGCTTAAGTCAAGTTTTTGACTTAAAATCAAGAGTGTGGTGCCAAGCTAGAACCAGAGAGAAGCAAAAAGGCTCTGCACATGCTGTTGCAGCCTGGCTCATGCATGATCACTGCAGGCAAATTTAATCTGATTTACCCCTTATTCTAGAGACAAAGCAGAGAGATTTAGAAATAAGACATACTGGATCAGCTCCCTGGTTCACCTGGCCCAGCATGTTGTGCTGGCCACTCCTGAACAGAAGATGACTCAGAAGATACTGTGAATATCCTGCTTTAGGAGGGTAAGAAATGATCTGCCCTGAACACTGGATTTCCCACCCTGTAATACTTGGGATCAGAAGGCTGGGCTTTGAACATGGAAGCCATCTCTCCTCTCAGACAAGAGGAAATGGCTGTGCCAGGGGAGGCTCAGGCTGACATCAGGAGGAATTTCTCCCTGGCAAGGGTGGTCAGGCATTGGAAGGGGCTGCTCAGGGAGGTTTGGAATTCCCACCCCTGCAAGTCTCCAAGGAAGGACTGGCTGTGGCACTCAGAGCTCTGGGCTGGGGGACAAGGTGGGCATCAGGCACAGGGTGGGTTCCTGGGCTGGGAGGGCTTTTCCACCTTATCTGATTCTGTGATTGTTTCCCCACATCCTTGTTTTTGTGCATTTCCTCTGGACGCATTGCTGACTTCTCCCCCCTCACGGTCACAACTTTGACTGTATTTCTGCAGTTTATTTACAGACTGAAAACTGTGAAAACGAAATTCTGAACTGCCTGAAGTTCACAGTGATGGCCCCAAACCCACCAAGATTAGTGGCTCTCTCACACACTGAGTAACAGTGATACTCCTGCCACCCTCTCCTTCCCACAGAAGAAGGAATTCTTTGCACATGTAGAGGTTCAGAGCCCACCACTCAAAAACCCAGGAGGGGCTGTCTTACCGAAATGCCCTGTTCATCATCTCGTAGTGGAAGTGCTCAGGAGCCAGTCCTACCACCACTGCATTGGGATCATCAGTGCCTATCCCTGGAAAATGAGAACACAACTCTGAGCCAACAGAATTTAAGTCACACTTAGCAGCACACAGTCAGCAAGTGCATTTAATCACTTTACAGCAAAAATGAGCATTTTCAGACACACAATATCAAACAGTCTAGTTTTTAGTTTTTTTAAACTGAGAAAAGCACCTGTGGAAAAGGTGTCAGTTTATCCAGACCCTGCCATCCTCCAGGATCAACACAGCTCTCGAGCTGGACAGTCTTAGCAGCAACTCTTGAATGATTCTCTCACTGCCTCCATTGAAATGCAGCAGACCACACAAATCCCTCTTTTACCTGAATGACTGCTATCTGATAATCCCTCTCCACATATATTTATCTGCTTTGTCAGACAGCAAAGCAGAAGACTGGTGAATTTCATCCAGTTTTTCTACTCCCCCTTGTCCAAGAAACCTTCACTGAGGGTCTAAAGCTTGGCTGTTGTTCCATTTATCAGTGTGGTTATGACAGCAAAGCCAGTACTGCAGCACAGCCTAGAAGCTGTTACACTAGTTTAGTTTGGCCTCTTCTGGAAGGTCTTTTTTTTAACTGTGGATTAGTCCCCCAGAGAACAGCTCCTTTGTGCTCCTGAGGAGCAGGGCTGTTTTCACATGGCAGTGCCACCTCTGAACAGAGACAGCAATGGAAGCTGAGCAGCATCAACAGGAGAAACAGAGAGTTTTATTAATGACACCTTATCAACTGCACTTGCTGTGGGTTTTGTGCCACCCTCAAACATATCAGAGTTGCCAGGTGGATTTGTGACACCACCCAGAAGCACCTGAGTCCTTTAACCAAGAACGGATTACACTCATCCATCTGTGACCAATTTTGTAGAGATTAGCCAAGAATAGCTCAATAGCAGACATTAACAGGAATTTAAAGCATTCTGCACTGTACTTAAATGTTTTAAGAGCAGCACTGAATGTGAGCCAAACCCCTTGTAGCAAAAAGAAACAAAATCCATTCCAGACCCATGCAGCACAGATAATGCAGCAATGTACCCAAACGATGTCTCTGTCTGTGCCATCTTGTACAAAATCAGCATCAGCTACCGCAAAACTGATTGAAAGGTCCCAAAACCACGGAGATTAAGCTGATTTAATCACTTGCATCTGAAGAGCTGCTGCCTCTGCTGTTTCTGACCCAAGAAAGCCTTCCTGAGAACACGCAGAATATTGCTGGGGGCATGTCTCTCTGGATACAATGTTAGGTAGAACAGATTATCAGATTTCATTGCTCTCAGGGCCCACAGAGGCTTTTCTCCTGAACACTTATCTATCTGGAGATTACTGACTATGACACTGAAGTTGAACAGGAAATTTCTAGATCCTAGTAAGATTAGAACACACTTAAATTACACAGCCAGAGGGATTTCAGTTTGTTAAGACCAAGGGTAGGGAACAGTGATAAGCCACACGTATTTTTGCTGCCTAGACTTTAAATAAAAAACCGAATACACAGTTTTCAACTCTGAGTATGTTAAAAACATGGGTATCTTCACTACTCTTGATACAAGGATGTGGGTCTAAATTCAGGCCCTCACCAGACATATGAGAAGGTATCATCTTCTTCTCTCCTTACTGCTGAGCATCTGAAAGTAAAGCAGGTTTTAACCAGCTCTTTAGAGATGACAATTTAGGGATGTAGAGGTGATGAACCTTCTACCATCAAGGAAGGTATCCAAGTACATGGGGTGAGACCCAGATGTTCAGTGTAAGATAAGCAACAACTACCTGGAGATTTTGCATTTAATAATAATCTGTTAAGAGAGAAACAGCCTCCTGCATGGCCTACACACTGGTTTTGCAGCTCTTTATGAGTAAAACCTCTGTTGGAAATCAAGTATTGCACAAATTGACACGTCCTTGCTACAAAAACACCCCAGCACTGGTAGGTGCAATAAATCTCAAATGACTTAGTGATAAATATTTCTCTTTTTTTTTTTTTTTTTTTTTTTACACAGGGAATTAATGGAAAGTACTGCATTCCACCCGAATTCCTGACTACCTGGAATTAGCTCAGTTGGTTAGAGCATGGTGCTAGCAACACCAAGGTTGTGGGGTTGGCTCCTGTACGGGCCATCCACTTAAGAGCTGCACTCCATGATCCCTGTGGATTCAACTCAGAATATTCTGTGATTCTATGTGAAGGCCTTGGCTGCCATTTACACTGCTCCTTCAAAAAGCCATGACTTCAAGCTGTTTAGTTTAAAAAGAAGACAGGTCTATGTATGACAGGGAGCACTATGGTCCCTTAGCTGTTCCCTAATTCCCCCCATTCTGTCTCGTAAGCCCCTCACCTGTGAAGTCAGGCAGGGCCTTGTCATCCACCAGGAGCAGAGGCCGCACCTGCTTTTGCTCCAGGAGGTTCCTGGCTGCAGTCAGGGACGTGAAGATCTCATTCTCTGCAATATCAAACCCCAGCCTCGTCAGCCTCTCCAGCAGGTCCCTCTTGCTCTCCTTGGTCGTGTTGGTCACGAAGCGGATGGTAACGGGGGCACTGCGCAGCCTGTGGGGGAACAGCACAGCCAGGCTGGCCACAGAGTCCCTCTGCCTGCACACCTGGACTTCTCTTTGGGGCTAAAAAAAGTACCATTTGTGGCTGCAGATGTAAAAACCAGAGCACTGGCGCCACACAAGAACTCCTGTGGGCTGGAGAACAGTGTGAAACAGACAGCAAGAATTACAGCTACCAGCACAAAACCAAGTCTTCCCCCAACTCGTCTTCCCCCAGAGGAAAATGGTCATTCCAAGCTCCACCTTCATGGCAGTCGCAAACATGTCTGTGATCAACAACTAGTTCAAAAAGCCTTCCAATTCAAACTAGGTAATAAATAAACCAACCCCGCATTCCTGATCAACAGCATCCTGAACCAAAAACAAACAAACCAAAGAGGCTTGTTGCTGAATTAGTACACTGAGCTCCACGTGGCGAGTGAATTCCTGGCAGCTGTGGCTGCTCCTGAGATGCAGGATGCTCCAAGAGCCCGCATTACCCTGGTGGAGATTTTACATCAGCTTTTGCAGCCATTTCTCCCTTTCCTGAGGAACACCAGGATCACATAAACCCACGTTATTGCCCTGCGCTGACAGCACATGCTACCAAACAATCAAATAATTTTAAGTGACAGTTTCAACAGCGTTCCCCGTAATTATTCCCCCACCATCACTTTCTCTGTTTGTTGCTATAGGAACAAACACTGGCATCAAGAACTGCGTGGAGAACATCAGAATAAAGTTGGTCAGTGCTGGAGACTTTGCCTGCACCTGCCACCTTCCTTCTCTTGTTTGTCAGATACACTGACCCTGCACAGGTGTGAACAGGTAAAAAAGCTCCCTGGTTGATACTAAAATAAAAATTCATGTTGTTTTTATCTATGGACCTCAATACTGAGAAGAAACCCTAAAAATGGCATCTCTCCAATGTTATTCATTCCGGCTTCTATTTAGGATGGACAATGACATGGATTAGCAGAAAAGAGCACAGGAAAACACTTTGTTGTCAAACCTCTAAGGAAAAAGTCCTCTGCAGTGCCATGACACCTGCTCTCCACACCTGTGACAGCACGCATATGAATGGATTTCCAAGAACACTGACTATCTCCTGGCACAAGTTCCCTCTTCCTGAAACACCAAGGTGAGGAGGTGCAGTGAGTGAAAGGGTAATGAATGAGTACCCCATGGTTTAGGACCTTCAACTTTCCTGCAGTTTTACTTCTTGAGGACATAATTCACAGCATTATCTCTGAAAAGAAATGCCAAGTTTTCTAATCCCTCTGTGAACTTTTCCTCTGAGCTGTATAAAAATCTTTGCAGCTCACGCTTAATTTAAACCTACTCCTCTATTCCGATTGATTCTTACTGTACCAGAATCTTAAGGTGTCCTCCCTCATTCACCACAACAGTATGTATCATTTCATAGCTTTTCCTCATCCATTGCAAGATGTCTTCTCCAAGAAAACAGTGTCAATAACACAGTAGAAATTTCACCACTGACTTGGTTGGATTGCATCATTTTTCTACGCCTCAGTTTCTTTAGGCAGCCTTTCATCATGAGATAAAGTAGTATTTAATTGTCCTTTTTATTAATATATTGAAATTCCTACAAAAGACATGCTGCATCATCAAATGGTTCTCAAACTAAAAAAAATCACTGATGTTGTTCACCTAGCAGAAAAAAAGGGTAAAAAAAAATAACAATGAATAAGTCTTGCTGAATGAAGTGAGAACTCTTCAGAGCTTGCCTTGCTTGCTAAGCCAAGCTTTTCTGCTATTCCACTTTAGCTTAGTGCAGTTCTAAGGGCTCTGACACAGGATCAGAGTTAAGCAAAGCTTAGCTGAAGTGATTCTGGTGTAAGTGGGGTAATCCAGGTGAACTCAACNCCCCTCCCCTGGGACACCAGAACAAATGAAACCACAAACTGGTTTAGCAGACAATGGGTAATAAAAACAAGGAGCTCAGTTAAGCGCCTCATTTGTGCCAAGCCCGGTATTACTCACAACATTACTCGCAGCTCTAAATGGGCCCCTTTANATGGATTTCCAAGAACACTGACTATCTCCTGGCACAAGTTCCCTCTTCCTGAAACACCAAGGTGAGGAGGTGCAGTGAGTGAAAGGGTAATGAATGAGTACCCCATGGTTTAGGACCTTCAACTTTCCTGCAGTTTTACTTCTTGAGGACATAATTCACAGCATTATCTCTGAAAAGAAATGCCAAGTTTTCTAATCCCTCTGTGAACTTTTCCTCTGAGCTGTATAAAAATCTTTGCAGCTCACGCTTAATTTAAACCTACTCCTCTATTCCGATTGATTCTTACTGTACCAGAATCTTAAGGTGTCCTCCCTCATTCACCACAACAGTATGTATCATTTCATAGCTTTTCCTCATCCATTGCAAGATGTCTTCTCCAAGAAAACAGTGTCAATAACACAGTAGAAATTTCACCACTGACTTGGTTGGATTGCATCATTTTTCTACGCCTCAGTTTCTTTAGGCAGCCTTTCATCATGAGATAAAGTAGTATTTAATTGTCCTTTTTATTAATATATTGAAATTCCTACAAAAGACATGCTGCATCATCAAATGGTTCTCAAACTAAAAAAAATCACTGATGTTGTTCACCTAGCAGAAAAAAAGGGTAAAAAAAAATAACAATGAATAAGTCTTGCTGAATGAAGTGAGAACTCTTCAGAGCTTGCCTTGCTTGCTAAGCCAAGCTTTTCTGCTATTCCACTTTAGCTTAGTGCAGTTCTAAGGGCTCTGACACAGGATCAGAGTTAAGCAAAGCTTAGCTGAAGTGATTCTGGTGTAAGTGGGGTAATCCAGGTGAACTCAACTACTCTCCACTTCGGCTAAGGCTGAGGTCATATGTGAAACATCTTGAATATTGGGGGGTTTTCTACCTCGAAAAGACTTAGAAAACACGTAGAGCCCCGCTCAGGAAAGATGAATTTACTAAACTCTCTTGGTATGAATGCAGGTGTAAATTAAAGCAGAATTTGGCCACGTCTTTGCTCACCACAACAGTGTAAGAGAGGCAGAGACCTCAGGCTTACCTAGAGAAGAGACTTCGTGCAAACAGCGCTGGCATAACCTGCCGGAGGAAATAAAAATAATAAAAAAAANGGAACTTCAGACCTTTGCCCTGCCTGCCTGTTCAGTTAGAGCTTACTGTTTAATTTGGAGTTTTGGTAGGTTTTTTTTTTTTTGTTTTTTTTTTTTTTTTCCCCAAAAACTCTACATATGGAAATCAGGTGCTTTTTTTTTTTTTTTTTTTTTTAAGTGTCTTTATTTGTGCGTAAAAAAAAAAACAACTAAAAATTGTCTGAACAGCTCAAGAGTGTTGGGAAGAGGATCATTAGGTCTGGTATTGCTGGTTCAAGGCCTCAGCAAGCACATTTCAGCAAGTCCCACTGACACCCCACGGCGCTGCTGAAGTGAAAATAAATATACAGCGCTCTGGCTGTAAAGCTCAAAATGCTCTGCCGAAGTGGGTGTTGTTAATTTTTATTTCTGTAAGCAAGATCGAGGGCGATCCAGCCCAAACTACAGCTCAGGTGCCCTGACTCTGAGGCTGCCTGGCAGTGCCAGGGTGGAATCTTGCAGGCTGTCAGCCTGGAAGCTCTCAGGGCTCTGGGACACCCAGCACCCCAAAGGGGTAGTCCCTGCTCATGCAAAGGGGGACAGCCAGGCAGGTGTTTTACAGCTTCAAAGGGGTACAAGAGACTCAGCCCAAAATAAGAGGCAGCATTAGAAGGGTAAATGCACTGGGGAAGGAAACAGGGAGTCACCAGGCTCAGACTGAGTCTTCAGAAACAAGTACTTCTCCTCATGTGAGCTGCAAGTGCTGCCTTGTGCTCCAGGAGCAAGTATGATGAGCTGCTCCTGAGAAAATTTTCTGTCCAATACAGAGAAAACATACTCCTGTTCATTAGGCAATAATGACTGTTGGAAAGGCTGAGAGGAGTGGGATTGTTCAGCCTGGAGAAGCTTTGGAGTGACCTAATTATGGCCTTACAGTACTCGAAGGGAACCAACAAGAAAGATGGAGAGAGACTATTTACAAGGCATGGAGGGACAGCACACAGGGAATGGCTTCCCAGTGCCAGAGGGCAGGGATAGATGGGATATTGGGAAGGAATTGCTGTCTGGGAGGGTGGGCAGGCCCTGGCCCAGGTTGGGCAGAGAAGCTGTGGCTGCCCCTGGATCCCTGGGAGTGTCCAAGGGCAGGTTGGATTTTGCTTTGAGCAGCCTGGGATAGTGGAAGGTGTCCCTGCCCATGGCAGGGGGTTGGAATGAGATGGTCTTTGTGGTCCCTCCCAACCCAAATCATTCCATTAATCTGTGATCTCTCACCACTAGCAAGGGATCATGATTTTATGTTGAGCTGTCTTGGTTACAGATGACAGGTAACATGTTTGTACTTCTGAAACACACACAGAATAGCCAACAGCACAGTTAGAACCTGCTTCAGTAATTCAAATTTCTCTCAGCTTTAGCTTTGCAGGCAGTTTCATCAATGATGATGTGAGCTTGATGTCTCAGGCACAGAAAACCTTGAGATCCCACTTTCATTATCCCTGCTGGTTCTCTGCAGCAAGAAAATACATTAAAATGCTTCTTTTATAACATGCCTATTGCTACAGAGGCCAAAGCTCAACGTTTGTGATACAAAGCTGAAGACAGAGCTGCTCAAGGAGCTTCACCAGCTGAGATTAAAGAGGGCACTGAAGAAGAAGGTGCTGGTGTGTGAATTGTCCAGCCAAAGCCACTCCACTGCAGAGCCGTGGCATGGATGGACAGGGATGGAGCACCATGGTCTGACAGACATGGGGGACTTGGGTTTTTTTAATTCACAGAATCAGTGTCAATTAAAATCAACAGCACATGCTGAGCTGGAAGGGACCCATCAGGAAAACAAGAGTCCAACTCCTGGCCCTGCACAGGGCACCCCAAGAATTATTTTGTCTTCTACTATTATTATTCTATTGTTACAATTATTATGAGTAGCATTTCTTGTTATTATGCTTTATATCTTGCTATTATGTATTTATATATTATTATATATATGTAATATATATTTACATATTATCATCTATATGTAATATATTTATATATCATATGTAATATATTTATATATTATTATGTCTAATATGTAACGTTATATATTT
>VXBX01002683.1:0-12333 GCA_013400415.1 Scytalopus superciliaris | reverse complement strand
GAGGGAGAGGGAGGGAGAGGCAAAGCCGGGCCGGGAGCCCGGCCCCGATCCCGGCGGAATTCCCAGCTCCCCGCGCGGCCCTCCCGGCTCACCGTGCCGCAGGAAGCGCTCCTCGTGCAGCACGGCCACGGCGTTCACGACGAGCAGCGAGGCCTGCAGCAGCGAGTACAGCGTGAACGCCATGGCCCTGCGGGGGACGGGGCGGGACGGGGATCGGGAACCGGGAATCGGGATCGGGAATCGGGAGCGCCGCCCGAGCGGGACGTGGCGGGCGCGAAGGGCGGGGCCGTCTGATGGGGCGTGGCCTGATGAACAGCGCTGATTGGCCTGGGCCTCCAGGGGGCGGGGCGCCGGGGCTGTAATCGCCCAATGAGGGCAGGCGTGGGCGGGGCGCGCCACGAAGTGGGCGTGGCTTCCGCCTCCGGCTGGGCGCGCCCGCGCTCTGAGTGCGCCCTCTGGATCCCTGGGATGTGTGGGTGGATCCGTGGGAGACGTGGGTCCCTCTGAGCCCCCGGGATCTTTGGGATGTGTGGAGGGATCCATGGGGGCCGAGGGTGCCTGTGAGCCCCCCGGATCCCTGGGATGTGTGGATGGATCCATGGGGGCCGTGGGTCNTCTCACCAAAAACCCAGGCGCGGCCACAGGAAGGGAAACCCCCGGCATGGCACGGCACGGAACATCCCATGGAAGGGCGTGGGAATGGGCAGGGAAAACACACAGTTAAGGGGGGAAAGGGGGGTAANTCCCTCTGAGCCCCCTGGATCCCTGGGATGTGTGATGGATCCCTGGGGGCGGTGGATCCCTCTGAGCCCCCCGGATCCCTCGATTCTGTGGGTCTCTCGAGTCTGTAAAACCTTCGGTGCCCTCTGGATCCCTTCGAGCCCCTGGATCCCTCAATTCCATGGACCCTTTGGAGCCCCGTGGATACCTCAGGTCTATGGATGCCTCGGAGCCCCCTGGGGATCCCTTGGAACCCTGTGGATCACTTGGAGCCCCGTGGGTCTCTTGGAGCCTCCTGGATCCCTCAGAGCCCCTGGATCCCTCAAAACCCCATAGGTCACTCTGGTCCATGGATCCCTCAGAGCTCCCCGGGGGATCCCTTGGAACCCTGTGGATCACTTGGAGCCTCCTGGATCCCTCAGAGCCCCCTGGATTTCTCAGAGCCTTCTGGATCCCTAAATGCCCCGTGGATCCCTCAGTTCCATGGATATCTCTGACCCCCGTGGATCCCACGGATCCATGGATCCCTTGGAACCCCCTGAGTCCCTCAGGTCCATGGTTCCCTCAGAGCCCTCTGGACCTCTCTGAGCCTTCTGGATCCCTTGGAGACCCATGGATCCCTCTGAGCCCCCTGGATCCCTCAGGTCTGTAAATCCCTTGGAGCCCTGTGGATCCTGACAGAGGGATGCTGGCCACACAGGGAGTGCCTTTGGTTTCAGTGCTCCTTCTCCTTCTCCTCCTTCTCCTCTTCTCCTCCTCCTCCTCGAATGAATCAAAAACATAAACCTCTGCATGTGCAAAAATGCACGAGTTTTTGGGCAACATAGATTTCCCCTTGTGTTTTCTCAATATATATTGATTTTTGTTACATCCCGAGTAAGGGTTCTAGCAGGAAGTCAGCCCAGATCCCAAAAGTCGTTTGTCTGACGTGTAAATGATGCAGAATCCAAAAGAAAACAATTGTCTTTTATATTGGATTGATCAGGGCTTCTGGGTGGTTCTGCAGTCAAATAACAAAAATAATAGCAACTGGAGCTCAGGGATACTGTGCAGTTATTGAAGCACAAATAGGCATTTTTTTTCCCCTTGCATCCTTTAGTCCGATTGGCTGAAGGGGGTGATTTGCATAATCACTCTGATTTTATTTCTCAGTAATCATACAATACAAAAACCCCTTAACTCGGGATGGTTGATAGCTTTTATTGCTCAATCAGGGTACAATGATTTGCATAATCACTGCGCTTTGATGGTTATTAGACCCATTCACTGCGACAGAAATCATAACTTCGTGCTTAGCGTGGTGGACTGGAGAGACCCCACCTCGATTGTTTGCCCTGCTGCAGATTTCTGATAAGATCTGCACAAATTATTCACCATTTGGCAATGTTGTATCTCCATGCTAAGATCCGCTCACCAGCAAGTGTGACATGATCTGATACTTCAGCAATTAATTAAGCATCAGGAGCCTATAATTAATGGATGCTCAGACACCAGGTGAATCAGCCATGGAGAAACCCACACTTCAGCTTCTTCTTGGCTTCATCTTTCATTTCCAAAATACTCACTTTAGTATAGTCAGTGACGTAATATAATATATCGCAATAACCATGACTATTAAATAATATCACATTTTAATAACTGAAGCTGGGAGCAAGAGAAAACACCCCATCGTCAGAGCTGTAGCACATTTTGTTACTAACTGATCCCCAAAATTCCTACCATTAAAAAAGAGAGATAGAATAGAGAACAGAACCCGAACATACTCATCAGAGCTTTGTCATCTGGTCAAAAGCATTTGTCATTTCCACCTCAAAATGAATATAGTCTCAATTCAAGGAAGTGAATAAAACACCTATTGCACTTCCAGGGAGATCAATATTATTTAAGCATATACTGAAGTGTCTAGTTACATGAAAGCTCAAATAATTTCCATAATCTGGCTATCCAGATTCTGCAAACTCTCACATGTATGATTAATTTCACATATGTCAGCAGTTAGTGGGAACACTTGAGTGTACTGGCACATGTGAACACGCACTTGCAAGCTCAGAAATTCCAACATAACTTCTGTATTTTTCATCTAGATTTTTGGATTTGGTGCAACTGCAAACCTGCTAAAAACTACCCCTTTAACATTTTTTAAATGGAGCCATTTCTAGTTGCTCAGGACCCCCCAAAATTTGCCAGAAGTTTGGGGGGGGTTATCATTCAAGCCATCTTTTTCTATCCATAAATAATAATAATAAAAAAAAGGCTGATCTTGAATTTTACCAAACTCCATACAAGCTGAGAAAGTCAATATTGGCTTGAAAAGATTTCATTCCAAAGGTCATTACTATGTTTTAAGAAGTTGTGAGCAGTGGCATGTAATGGTCCTACAAATAAAGCTGTCTTTTGTTCTCAGGTATAACTTAGGGCATTATGGCAGTAATTCTATAATTAAATACAGATAAATATGGGGGGGTCACTAACAGGCATGTCCAATAACCACCACGATCAACTAGCATTTCCTGGGCTACCTCCTTACAGTATCCAACCTCTAAATAAATGCTAACCTCAGTGTAGAGATAACGCATAGAGCTATGGCACTGGAAGAAAAAAAAAGAGGTTTTTACAATAAGTGTACAAGCTATGGCCTTGTATTTTCGCCCATAATTAAGATGCGTTTCCAAAGAGCAGCTGCTATCAAGCTTACATGAACTTGACATGATTTTCCCCTTTGTAAAATCCATCATGGCAACTTTACAACCACAGAGTCTTATTTCTGAATGATCACTTTACATGGTTGAAGGGAAAGCCAGACAAAGTTGCCTGCATTAGAATGAAAGGTTTCCCTCCCCACCCCCCACCCCCCCTTCATTAACGTGTTACATTTTAGTGCAGTAAATTCCTGTGGTGTCATCTGCAGGGTGCAGTCAATCACCATAAAAACAAGTTTTAAACCACCTTACAGATGCCAAAGGATTAAACTTTGATCTGGTAAAGTATTGTGAACACCTTGGTATTTTTTATTCCCAGTTTATCCTTCTATATCATCAGACAGAGCACATGATTTTGAGACATAGGAAAGGCTGGAAATTGGCCCAGACAAGCCCAAGCTGCGTTTTGTTGTTGGCAACTTTCTTGCCGACTTCTGCTGTGAGTAACTCCATTAACTGAAAAAATCTGTGCATGTGAAAACAATTTAGGCTCTGTGGCTCAGTCTGGAGCTGTAAATAAATCCCACTGCTACGTTTCACAGCTAAACTAAAGCCTTTGTCATCCCTTACTCATCACACCTATAGCACTGTCAGGCTGCTGTAAAGGTTAACGATGCATCCGACTGACGTAACACATCTCTTGAAAGCACAAATTGAGTCACTGATTTAATGTCCAGATGTTTGTTTTAACCACCAAAGCTGGGAATGCATTAGAAATTTGTGCATTTGAGAGAAGGTGTATCTGGTTCTTACCCTTCAGGGGCCACGTACAGGAAAGGTCTGTGTCTTATCCATGACTTGTGGGTCATCTCTGCCATGGTTTGTTTGGGAAGTGGAGAGCCATCCTCTTCAAGGATACAGCCTGCCAGCTTTCCTAGGATTTGTACCTTGAGAGGGCATTAATACAGCTTCATACTCAAAAAGGCTGCCTGGGGATTAAAGAACAAAATGAAAAGAGATACAAAATTTTGCATTTGCACCTAAATTTATTGATGCTGCTTCTTGAGTTTATTGTGCCTGACTCTGTAACCGTAACAACTTTTAAAAGTCAGTTGCTGCCCAGTGCTTACACACACACACACACACACACACACACACACACACAGAGATACACACACACACTGTTGTTCATCTTGGTGTCATCAACAGTCCAGTATTGTCACAGGATCACAGAATGGTTTAAGTTGGAAGGGACCTTAAAGATCGACTGTGTGACATTGCATGGTTATTGGCACTGTTCGTGTTGTGTTTGTGCTGGAATACACCAGTCCACAACCAAATCCCATTACACTCAGTCCCACGTGTTTTTCAGAGGTGACAGGCATAAGAATTTTCCAGTCCATGTCTCAGCTGGAAGACAGTGTATATGAAAAGCAGGCCAACACAGGGAGCAGGGCAGGAAGAGTCAGAGATCAAGAAATGTTTTGTCAGAGTTAAAAGTCTCTGCTTAGCCCTGCCTCTTGGCTGACAGACAGTCAGGATTTGCAGGCAGCAGCAGGTGTTAGGGAGGGATTTAGAGGATGGGGAAATGGCCCTGTGAATTTTGAAAGGGGCTGGATTTTGTCTTGGCAAGTGGCATGGAGAAGGATATTGAGGAGAGCAAAGGGAAGGGGTGTGCGTGGCTGGTGTTACAGCAATAGACAGGCAGGAGCAGCTCCCTAAGTAAAGGTATGGAAAGAGGGAGACCCAAGTGGCTCAAGTTCCTACAGGCATAGAGTTGGTGTTTGCCACCACAGATTTGCACAGATGTCTTTCCATCAGACCATGGAAAATGGTGTGAATAGCAGTATTTTGAATGGGAACATGGCTAAAGGATCATCATGATCTTGTCAAAGGATCCTGCTGTGACTGAACATCCACCAGGGATGGCTGAGATGTGCCCACAGCTTCAGGATCAGATCTGCTAATGGAAAAGTCACTCAGATTGCCCTTTTGGGACCAATACAGAGGAGTTTCAGTGGTGACCAAAGTCTGTCTGCCTTTGTAGCACACATTTTAACTCAGGTCTATGAAATGCCTAATGCCCACATGGGTCTGTGCGGGGCAGCCTCATCTTCCTGTGTTTGCCCCAAGTGTTGTATTCAGGAGCTGACATGAGTGTTTTGGTGTCCCTGTGTGTCCTGCTGGGGCCAGACTCTCTGCCAGCAGCTTCCCAGTGAATGGCTGGCCCCATCTAAGCCTGGAAGAGGAGGAAATTCATAGGCTGTAGCCTGTGGGCTCTCACCAGCAGTTAGCAAAGGGCATGAAGATGGAATAGGCTGGTCAGATCCAGGGAGCACACTGATACCCCTTGGTGCCAGATCCCAGCCTAACCTGATCTCTGTATCTGCCACCTGAGTGGGGAGAACAGCCAGGCTTGTTCCTACCAAGCTGGTGTCATGCCAGAAGCCATCAGTGATGGGCAAGTTGTAGCACTAATTAAAGATTAATAGATGGTGTCTTCTTCAGGCTGTAAAAGTGGGCAGGTAAAAAAAATAAATCACAGACCTGGTGACCTCACAGAATCACAGAATATGCCAAGCTGGAAGGGACCCACAAGGATCATCGAGCCCAACCCTCAGCCCTGCACAGGACCATCCCCAAGAGTCACACCCTGTGCCCCAGAGCATCATCCAAATGCTCCTGGAGCTCTGGAAGCCTTGGGGCTGTGCCCACTACCCTGGGGAGCCTCTTCAGTGCCCACCACCCTCAGGGAGAAGAACATTTTCCTGAGATCCAACCTAAACCTCCCCTGACACAACCTCAGGCCATTCCCATAACTTTAGAGACTGCAGCCTGTCCAATAATGTTAGCAGAGTCACAGAATCATGCATTTAATAGAAAACCATGTGCAAAAGGTTAGGTCCCTGTATAATGTCTGGAATTCATGGTGAGTCATAGGCATTGGGAAATCTTAATAAAAATAATCAAGAATCCCCCCTGTATTTTATTCCCATGACTCATCCCACAGAAAGAGACAATACGGGAAGTTGCAAATCTCTACAGTAAGTTTTTAACACAACATATCACAGAGATAAGGTACATGTATCCACGCTTTTTCTCCACTTCCATTAAAAAAACTCCATTTTCCTGCATTTTTCTAATACTTTTGTGGTACAAGTTCACAGTCCAGCGCTATGGTGGAGAAAATGACGTGCAACATGCCAGTCCATCCATGCACTAGCACATATCCCCGAGTCCTTTATCCCCTTTTCTCTCCAGAAGAAAGCTGTAGACAGAAGAACTTGTGAGCCATCACTGCTCTGGCACTGAATCGGGGGATGCTTTTGCAGGAGAAGCAAAACAGAAGGACAGTAACTCAAAAATGGAAGTTGTCTCCTCAGAGATGGTAAACTCTGGCTGAGGGTGCATTTTGCTTGTCAGGAATGTAATTTACACACATTGGACCTGTCAAATCCACGGTCGAAATCTTTTCAGAGCTCGTCTTTGTCACCGTAACGTTTTCGACCACCACAGGCGTGCTGAGGTCTTTGGAGGAGTAATTTGATGTGCAGTGCCTGGTACAACAGAAGTGGAGAAAAATCCAAGTAATTGGATGTTCTACCAGTGTGAGGAGCTGCTGGTATTTTGAACCCAATCCAACTAATAACAGGGTGTAGCTAATGGCAGTACAGAACTGATAGCTGGGATAGAGCTGATTTTATTACTCATGGAGGTCGCCTTTTCCTCCCCACTCAGTCTTCTGCCCTTTAAAAAATCTCACATCTTACGACCTCATTGCCCTCCTCAATTTGGCTAGATGAGTTCAAACTAAAACTGAACAAAATTTTGGCTTGAACAGGCTTATAATTTGCTTTCTTGTTACAGAAATAAACATCACAAGGAATGCCCCTATTTTTGTGACTTGGGTTTGTTGAAAAAGATTAAAATGTTGGCAGTAGTGAGAAATTGGGGGCTTGGGTCTCTTAATTTTCCTTAATTGAATTCCAATACATATACCTATACATACATACATATATATGTATTGTGTGTGTATGTGTGTTTATGTGTATGTATATAAATATGTATGTATCTGTATATATATGTCAGATCTGGGAATGAGGAGAAAAATTTGGACGAGACATAAAATTATATTACCCAAGTACCCACCCTAGTGATTCTCCAGCCACTGTTATTGCTGATGAAGGAGCCTTGGAAGACCCCAGGGAGCACTAGAGCTTGGCAGACTCTTCCCATGGGCTCCCTGAACACTTTTGGCTCACGCAGGAATTATCCCTGCACACATTCCCTTGGCAATTGGGTCCTCTCCTACTTCCCTAACACTCACCTCCGGAAAACACTTATTGCTACGCTGATGGCAACCAGCAGCAAGAGGCTTCCACTGAGAGACACCATGACAATTGCATAAGTGGAGGGTGGTGAACCTTGAAAAGAGCATGGAAATCACACGTGAGTTTTGCCCACAAAGAGCTTTAAGAAATGCAGCCTTTTGTGAAACGACCCCAAGTTGTTACAGGCTCCAAATACTGATGGTCCTTCTGGTGCAAACCATGGGGTGACCAGCTCTGGGTTAGAAAGGTGTCCCTGGGAACTACTTTTTGTTCAAAAAACTCACAATTCAGTTACTAACTTGTGGGTCATTATATACCAAAGAACAAAGCAAAGCTCCTTTTTAGGCCTGAAACTGAAATGCAGCCTTGTGGATCTTGGGGTGGAAGAGTCTGCCCTGCACTCTCAAACCACAGTGTTATTTCACATGTTATCCACCTATTCATAGTAAAGCCATAGCAGGGTCCTGAATCTTACTGCCTCTCTAGCCAGCACTTCCCATCCACTTCAACCCTTTTCAATCTGCTTCCATCCTATTTTGCTCTTGGATTTAATTTCAGACTTAAAGGAGTGATATTTTTCTCACATCTCCCATCTTGCTCTGCCTCCAAGTCCTCTTCTTGTCTGCTGCAACACCTCCTTTTACTTGCACCATTCTTCCCACCCTGAAAACCCAACTGAAATGAGTCTACCATGGCTGATTGATCCATTCCTTTTGAGCCCATTCCACTTTCTGTATCTGCTAATCTTACATACTTAATAACGCTCTCAGCAGTATCACCACAGAAGTAAACACTGCTAAACTGTTTTAGGATACTAATGGAAACAAACAGGAGAATAAAACACCTTCTTCCTCGAAAACCATCATGTTGTGGAAGTCTTCACCACCAGCATTGGCCATCCTGAAAAATTAAGAAAACAGACATTCAGAATGCTATTTAATGTTTAAAACCAGCACATTCATTTTAGATTCCTTTATGACATCTGACCATTTCACTATCTGTAAGCTGAATTATCTTGACAAGTGACTTGTAAGACAGGTTCTGCTATCACCGTTCTGCAGACTGGAGATTAAAGCAGAATGGGTTAAGGGGCAGATCCAAAAGGCAGAAACTCATCTGACCCAAAAAACATGAATCTTTCTGTTAAGGCAACAAGCTTGACTGCATGTTTGTCTACAGCATCTAATCTTTACAGAATCACAGAATTCTAGAATGGTTTGGGTTGGAAGGGACCTTAAAGCCCATCTCATTCCATTCCCCTGCCAGAGGAAGACACACCTTTCACTAAACCAGGGGGCTCCAAGTCCCATCCAGGGATGGAATTATGGCATGGACAAGAATGCTGGCATCACACTGTAGCACATCTAGAACACTTTTTTCTAATCTCAGCCAATTTGCCCCACAATACAGAGGTTACACCTTTTCTTTTACTGCCTACAGAAGTGGACACCTTAACTCCTGTAAAAATCTTAGTCATCACATAGAAAGTCACTAGGAATGGTCAACATGTAGATGGAAAAGATAACAGGAGTCCAAAATATGGTTTCTCACTTTGTGGCAAACAACATTACTGTACCACAGCAATACCAAAACCCTCATCCAAGCACTAAGTTTCTCAAAATGATGACTAAAGCTTTCTTCAGGCAGAAGTGTATCATTAACCTATTATCAAGGGAAACTGAGACTAACAATCAGTCTTACATGTGTCAGAGTCCTTTTTATGGATGGGAATCTCAAGGACATCTCCCGCCTCTTGATTTTATGATAGTATTCCCCTTGGTGAAGCTTAAAACTATGACTCCTCTTATTTTTGGAAAGTATAATGTGTAAAAAGCAAGTGTTCAGATCAGATTGAGGTGTCACCTTGCATTAATATTGGCACACAATCACAGACACACACGTAAGCACACACATATTTCCAGCTTGCATATGTGAAATGCAGCTTTCCAATCATTATTTTATTCTATTCTAGCTCCTCTTTCTGGAACAGAAACAAAATGTGGAGTCACAGGATGTATCCAGTTAATAAACACAAGAACAAATTGTCTGGCAATGTGCTCTCAGGTCTACAAGTTCCACATAGAATCATAGAATGGGACCTCCAAAGATCATCTCATTCCAACGCCCCTGCCATGAGCTGGGACACCTTCCACTAGACCAGTCTGAGGCTTTCTCCAGCTCTGTGCAACCTGACTCTGAATATCTCCAGGGATGGGGCATCCACAATTTCCCTGGGCAACCTGTACTATTGCCTCATTCCCCCTCATCCTAAACTATTTCTTCTTTCTATCTAGTCTGGTTTTCCTCTATTTTAGTTTAAAACCAACACCACTTATCCTATCACTACAACCTATACCCTTCCTATCAACATGAACCAGAATGTCCTGCAACACCTACTTTTATAAGTAGGTAAGTGGACAGTAAAACCAGGCAGCATAATTTTGTGAAATGCCCCCAGGTTATTACAGGCTGCCAATACTACAGGCTTTGTTTTTTATTCACATGCCCATTAATGCATGTGAATAAACTGAAATGCTGGCCCAGAATCTGTCAGGATCTCATGACATTTCCCCTGGTGCAGGGAGAGCCAAACTGAGTGATAGTGAGCATGGAAAACCAACTTGATTACTGTAGAGTCCTCCAGCCCCCCAAGATGCAACCTCTCCTTGTCACATCAGTAGGATGTCCTAAGGAGAACTTCGGTGTCACCCTTGAGCTTAAAAAAAGCCAAGGAAATACACCACTGTAATTAAAATATAGAGCAGAGTAAGATTACAAATTTCTGGATTACCTTGTGACTGCTGGAGATCCCTGTGTGAGCATCCTGCTGCTCAAACCTTGCCTGAAAGTAAGGCTGCTCTGAAGGGTTTCAGGCTAATTGCTCACTTCATTTGCCTCTGCCGATTGCTTCCTTCTCTCCTCAGTTTTTATTAGGGCAGGATAATCTCTTCCGTGTGTAGACAATCAATAAAGTGTGGAGGTGGATCAAACAGAGGGTTTACTCACCATCGTTTTGTTAAGTAATTCCTTTCACAATCTTTCTGGTGGAGCAGGAGGCACAGCCGGACTCCACCCAGGAGCCTGCCAGGGCTTCCGCTGGGCACAGGACGCCTTCTGATGGGCACAGCTCCTCCAGGAACAATGCTTCTGCGGCTTCTGCTCAGGAGTCACTGCAGGGACATGCCACGTCCCGAGAGGGGTGCCTTTGGGTTTGCTTCAGACAGCTGGGTGCAGAGGGCAAGCAGCCTCCTGGTTTGGGTGGTCTCCAGGCAAGGAAACCGCACCAGCTGGGACCATGGGACCATGGCAAGTGTGAGCCCTGTCCTTGCTCTCTGGGAATTACACGGTCTGACCTGGCTCTTTGCACTGAAAGCAACAAGGCAGGAGTTTAAGGGGCTGTTGTTGGGCTGTCCAGTAGAAGTGGCCAGTTCAGGGTTTGAAGCGTGGTTTCATTTTGGTGTTTCTTGCAGCCTGGCTTCACTGCACTGTGGGCAGGGGGCATAACATCGATCTATCTCTGGTGCACCCACCTCTTCCCATGCCTCTGTTAAGGGAGTTCCATCTCGACAGTGCTGGGCCTTGCTTTGCTCTGCAAAAGCCCCCATTCCCTACACCAGAGTGGAGCTGAGCTGGCAACTGCACCAAGTTATCTCATGAAACGCTGCGGTTACCTGTGCTTTGTGGTCACAGAGGGAGGGGTGCTCTAGGGTGGAGTCTCCTTTTTCGTTAGTACAGGCACAAAAAAACCATTCATAAACCCCAGATTGGCAGGTGTTTCAAAACAATGGAGATTGACACGTTTTTTCTGCTGTGCTTAGATAAATAGCTGCACAACAGCTTCAGCACCTCCTTACGTCATAGCGCCAAACAGGACCAAAGCACCTCTCCAAATCCCCTAGAGATTGTTTGGAAGGTGTCCACAGTCCAAGACACTGAGATAATGACCACAGCTGTGAATTTTTGTCTATGGCTTAAGAAAACAGCAAATTGACTACATTAAACAGGTTTTACAGAGAGATGAGCAGCAGAGAGCAGGCCTGCAGATACATATAGGCATGTTTCTGGTTGAGTCACACATCAGCTATCCATCCTGTGTTACCCGCAGAGAAGAACACTTGGTGTGTAGATACCTTCTCTCCCTCCTGCAGGACATCACTGGCCTTTTGTTTGGCTTTAAGACAGAACAAGTTTGCTGTTAAAATAGGTTTTGTGCTGTACATGCCACAAAAGACAAGGGAGGACTTTGTATTCAGGCAACTGCAGGTGCTTTCCTTCTTTATCAAACAAAGGGCAAGTTCAAATCAAAGCTGAGATTGCTTTGTGGAACCCATTTGTGATTTTTGAGTCTGATCCAAAGGTCACCAGAGTTAATGGGAATCTCTTTACTGATTTCTCTGGTATTCAGATTGTGTCCTGAGGGGAACAACTGCTAAATACACAGCAGACCTCACTCTTGCAAGCCACTGACAGTCTGCATGGTAGATCTCCATCCCTTACATGTGCCCAGTGTGAAGATACGATGGAAGGCACTGGGACATGTTCTTCTCCAGAAACTTTTCTTATGAATGGGAATTCACTTTCATTGAAGTTTCAAAGACATTAAGGAAAATGCAGTGGATGGTCTGAATATTCCTGAAACGGAA
>VXBX01002682.1:170838-200139 GCA_013400415.1 Scytalopus superciliaris | reverse complement strand
CCTAGCCATGATGATGATGATTGGGCATCTGAAAGATTTTTCTTTAAGAGTGTACAACTTGCACATACAATCAGTATAAGCCTCAGGCTCACTACATATTTGAACCTGAGATATATTTTGGCACTGGAAGATAGCCAGTCAATGTAGGAGTATGCATTAAGGAGTTATGCACCATAATTTCTCATGGGAAAGAGTTAATTCATGGAGAAAATATAATGTAGACAAGCAAAACACAAGCATCTTATTTTCTTCTTTCTGCATCTGCAGGTGTCATACAGTACACAGAGAATGCACTGAGGCAAAATGCTGGGGGGGAGGTAAGAAATAAATACAACCAAAATTGGTTATACTTCTGATGAACAGTCCTCCTCCTACCTTTGGAAAGAAGAAATGGTCTCTAACTCCACTTGAACAAAATCATGTAAGAATCATTATTCCATCTGAAACACAAAGCATATATTAGTACTTAATGATTTCTGTGAAACCTGGAATATATAATTCATTCTATATAACCTTCTCTCCTGGGGATTTTTGTTTCATTAATGAAATACAGAACTCTTGTCAAAAAAAAAAAATAAAAAAAAAATTACACAGTTCAGAACTTTCACTGAAAAAATACCTTGATCAAAAATACCTCGATCTCAAAGACAGCAGCCTCATCAGTTTAATGATCATTTGTTGCTTACTTTCCATTAAAATGGGCAAAAAAATATGGCTTAGTAAGTGGCAATTTAACCTTTGAAATAAAACACACCTTCTTGACACCTCTCCTCCCCCCACCCCGTCTTGCTCTCTTTATTCCCTCTCTTTTTAGATATTTATTATTTACCTCCTTTCTGCTCTGCTCTGCTCTGCAAGCTTTTATGAAGGAATCATCTAATGACAGACAAAGTGTGATTTCTTGCTGGGAGTAGAAGGGGATGGGTGACAAACCGTCCCACTGCCTCGGCTCTCCATCTCAGGGGTATGTGCAGTTATCAAAAGGGAAGACCATCTCAACAGTTTCTGAACTGAAGAGAGGACATTGGCATTGCATTTTGTGTCTCTCTTTCTCCTGTAGACCACTTGCTCTTATGGCAACCATTTCCAACAGAGACAGGCAGCTCAGTATTGCTCCCTGCTGCTTGTTTCAGCTTTTGCAGCAGCAGCAGCTTTAACCTGTCATTGAGAAGAGAAACCCGTGAGGTTCCAGGGGAAAAAAACCTCAAAAAACCAGAAAAGGATGATCACTTCAAGTGCCTCATTCTGTGGTTAAATTAAAATCCAACCCTCTTCCCATTCACTCCTCTCACCCTTACATGAGACTTACTTTCTGAACTGTCTCCCCTCTGAATTCTAGAGACGAAAAAGAAACCTATTTTTCAAAGTTTGGTGCCTGATCTCATACAATATTCAAACTACCTTGCATTCACCTTTTCAAAGAAGAATGCACACTATAAAGAACACAATAGGCATTATTTGTCACTTCCACACATTAGTGCACTGCAGCTGACTGCAAATAAGTCAAGCTGTTTTGTTTCTAAAGCAAATGGAAATACCGGGGGAAGCAGTTAATAGCTCCCTAAAAAAGCAGGGAACATTTGCAAACAGTTGGCTCATTCTTACTTAGCATGTTCTAGCTAAATGACCGGGGGCTCTGGCAGCCACTGTGGTCTAAGAAGATACAAGAGAAGCTGCATTCAGTCTTGCAGCAGGTCTGCAAGTGCAACCAGACAACTGCCAGTACCCAGCAGGGATACAAGGGGAGATAACAGGAACAGCACAGAGCTCTCAGTCTCGTCTTATCTACTACTCAGGGAACAACCACAGCAGGACCGGCAAAGTTGCTCAGCTCCACTTCAAAAGTCTCAAAAACACCCACCTTGTCTGGAGCTGTGGTTAAGACAGTACATCATATAAGGCCATAAAGAGCAAAAGAATAGAAGCTATGCTTTGCCTACTAATGGAGGTCTGTGGCTTTAGCAGGCACCAGTAGAAAACTTTGATCAAATACCCTGGCTACCGCCGAAGCAGACAGTTCTGCTGTTAAAAGATTTACAGCTATTAACAGCACACAAGAGTGCAATATGTTGGAAACTGTTATTGAGTGAACATATGAGAAGGGGTTTCGAAAATGAGACACGTGCATATTAAGCCTAATATGCTTTAATAGCAAGTGTCAGAAAATGTCAAGAAGGTTGCTGAATACTGCAGATCATCCTCTTCCTATAGATGTAACCACTCTGAAGTTTCATATCAATGGTTTCAGGATTGCCTCAGTTGGAATGGTAAGACAGACCTGATCACAAAGTGATTTGAACACCCTCTCCCTGATGTGCTTCCAAAGGAGCCTGACCTTGTTAGTCAGAGAGCTGCAGGCAACTAAGACATCAGAGAAATTGCTGGCAGTAACAGAAGGCTAAAACTTGGGTAGGGAGGATCACCTTAAAGCACCCAGACTTAAGAGTTCTAGTTTCAGATGCGGGTCTTTGACCTGTGTGAAGTCTGTGCCTGTGAAATGGGGATACAGTCTTTATCTCTTTCATATACTTAGAACACACAACCTCACTAAAGTGAAAAACACACAAGTACACACAAGTTAATCACAACAGCAATCACACAACTGTGCAACACTTGCCACTACATATGGCTTGCTGTCTGACATCAGTCTTTGCTGAGATTTCCAGACCACAGTAAAATGCAAAGACCAAGCAACAGTAAACTGAGAAATGTTCCTTCCCCAGATGAATGCATTCTTCTAAGGAAGGGGAAAGCCAAAAGCAATACCACTACATTTTAGGCTGAGAGCCTCTGGTGTCAAGGATTTAAAACTTAATAAATGCTTCATAAGAAGTATTGGATTTATATCTTCATCATGCAAGGGTCGTGCAACAATTATGGACTAGGACAGATCGGATTTTTCAGGCAGTTTTGTGCTTTCCTCTGATGCAGGTTTCAGCTCAAGTACCTGAGACCTTCTGGTTTGTTCTGGGGGAGCAGAATTAGTCTCACATACTGATTTTGAATTTCTAGCTTTCTGCTTGTTACTTCAAGTGCCTGTTAGACATACTTTCTGGAGGTTAATGCATACATCCTAGTCCATTCAATTCCTCTTGTTATATAATTTTCATTGCTTCAGTGCTTAGGGAATAAAGATCTTGTTATTGTTTTAATTTTGCCCCTAGTATCAATGCATATTTCCACATTTAAGAACAAAATAACACCAAGAAAATTAAGACACGGTGCAAAGGAACAACTGTTTGACTTTGATTTATACATGTAAGTTTTATCATCACTCTAATTGGAAACATATATAATATGAGAAAGTCATGAAACATGGTTCCTATCATGCAGCAATAACTAACCTTCCCCACAAAGGAGTCACTGTTCAGTATCTCACTGATGGTGTTCAGATGCTGGTGTCCTGCCATCTACACGAGTATGAAAAATGACTCGTCACCTTAGAATTCACAGCACTTAAATACAGAGTAGGTTTAGCATGACTCTACCAAGGACAGGTGCTTAAATAAGTCAGATGTCTTATCAGGGCTTACATGGGAGGAAAATGTGGTAGAAAACTTTAAGCCATTGATTTTATTTGCAGCATAACTATACAGAACTATGGACAAAGCAGTTTTGTGGAAGGTAGGATTGGTAAAGCTGGGCTGAAGGAAAGATCAGTCTGAAATAGCTTGGCGATCACCAGCTACCCTGTGGGAACATTCATCCAGATGAGGCAGACAGGCAGTGGCAGGGCTAACAATGAAAATTATTAGAGAGAGTGATTCATTTCCTCTTTTCCCTTTTTAGTACCATCTGGCAGTGTGAATATAAGTCTAGAAGCAAAAAATTCAGTTGTGTTCAGCCTGACAAAAGCTGTCTAACAAGAACAGTTTTCAGAGAGTCAGAGAGCTGTAAGCATGTATTTTACACTGACTTTATAACTGCAAGGAATCCCCAGATTTCTTCCTGTCAAGCAGCTCATATCATGCCCTGGTGAGTGACTTTAAACAGCAACCCACTGAATTATTGAGGACTTGCAAAACAGTCCATTATGTATTCTGTAGTGTTTGTATAAACTGCATCCATTTATCTATAATGTATTACAAACAGCACAGTTGTTCATCATTGAAAACTCTATGCTATAGAAGAATGAAAAGTCAAAAAGGAAACAAAGTGTTCCACAGACAACTTTTGAAATCCCATCCAAATGTTTGCAGAGACTGGTCGTTATTTCTGTCTGTAATGCTGGCCCCACATAAGCCATCACACTTTCCTAAAGTGGCATATGCATCTATACATGGGAATTGTGATGCCTTTTTCTTTGGTAAAGCCCTTCAGGACATGTAGATGAAAGCTGGAAAGCTAGGCAATGAGAACAAGGATCTCTCCTCACGGGAATGTTCACATTGGCTCAAATTTCCCACATCAGGTGAACCAGGCTCTGTGCATTCCCTTGTTTTTCTAACAGAAATCAGATTTAAAGTACTCTAAAGGTGTTTTAGAGAGAGGTGCTTCATAGTTTTACAACCATTACTCAATTAGGCTGTTTCCCAAAGGCATAAAAGAATACGTTAGTTTTCAAGGTAGTTATCCCTTTTCCCTTCCAAAAAAATAACCATTGCACTATCTGAGCCACTCCACACTGAGATGCCAGGGCTTGCTGTACTCATTCTCTGGGAGTTCACAGGGAGCCAGGGACATTCCCATTTAAGCAGCTACAAGCTTTCATTCATTCATTAATTCATTCCTGTTTGAGTGCTGTTGCAAAGAAAGGACTAGTCCTAGGCCTTTTGTTACTAGGAAAAAAAGCTTTAGCAGAGAATATGTTTTTCACCGCATTCAGCTTTCACAAGACTCTGATCTGGACTAGCTGCCTCTCCATCACTAACCTGCTATATCTTAAGCCATCAAACCTTTAAACTGCTACCTCCGTTTCCTACAGTACATGCCTTAAAATAATACGCAATATGACACACACTACCAGTCCAGGGAGGAAGAATTTGCTTTGCCCTTGCCTAGCTGCCAGAACAGAGGAAACTGCTTGCAGCAGCCCTGAAGCACTAAACCAGTAGGAGGAACCTCAGAAAACACACAAAAAGTTCTTCCCAGCTCTGTGTAGGTGTTAGATACACAAAGGAATTCATTAATACTAGTAGAATACATGTTATCTTTCAATTATTTCAACTGTCAGGCTCTTTAGGGAGGTTTTAATAAAAGTTTCAAAGCATCCTAAACAAATCACCAGATTTAAATTTCTACCACATCAAAACTTCAAGGGTTTTAAAGCAGTTCTAAACTTTGCAAACAACTATAGCTCGGTTCAAACACAAAATACTCAGGATGTTAAATGACACAGATGTACTTACCTATTACATCATTTACAAAGCAAAGCACTTAAAACCCAAGCAGTGAATATTAAAAGCCATAATAAATTTTACATTGCCTACATAACAAACATACATTATTCATGTATTATTCACATTTACATAAAAGGAATACATTTTTTCATCATTACAGGATAACCTTTACTCTGACCTGTGGATTTTCTCAAGGTATTTGTTGCACTTGTTTTAGTTTCTAAATATTTTATATTAAGTGTTATATGGGAAATACTATCATTTGTTAACTTTCTGAACTGACAATTTTAATTAGCTTTTCCAGAGAATAGCATTGAACATACAGTTTCATAAAGTGTATAACAGTGTTGATTTATTGAAAGATTATGCATCTTGATTTGCATTTGGGAATGATTAAAGTATTATTAATGTGTAGATACATCTTTTAAGTTTGTAGTGGGATTACAGTTGAAGGTTAGTTATGAAAATAAGCTTTTAATCCTTCAGAACCCCTGACTCTGCATTTGAGCTATAACTCAGATGCAAAGGGACTCTTAATATTCCTTCCAATCTGCAATTGGATCAGGTAACTGTATAGTCAAACACAAAGGTTCCCTTGTTCCAGGCAGTCATGCATGTGCTTACATTTGCTACTTTGAGCAGACCCACAGGACTCAATATGTGGATCAGGATTAAGACTGATGTGTGCAGATTAAGTTTGTTTCTTAGTAAGCATAGGGCAGTAGGATCAAAAGGGATCTCCTTGGTCATCTTTCTTCTGGTTACAGCAGTGTAAAATATTTGCATCTTGATTACATCATGCAGATGTTATAACATTGATGATCATGTTAAGTATTCATCTATTTAATTCTCATTGCTTCTGCTGCCTAAGTATTTCAACACACTAATGCAATTTGGCTATTTCACTGCTTCTAGGACAGATTGGATGACATGCAAAAGTTGCCCACAAATCAGCATTCATATTTTAATTACTTGAAATGCTTTATTGTGCTAATGAGATAAAAAGAATCTACTAAGTTAAATATGCTTCCCAATGTTTAGAGCACTACTCACAGTTGCCATTCTACTTCTTGGAAACAAATGCAGATCCATACAAACTGACTATTAATGCTTGAAACCAAACCCAAAGATTTAAATTCATCTATAGTTTTGGTTAATCAAACTCCAGATCCAGACTCTGTTGAGATAGCACATGATCCCCTAACATTTACCAGCCTTATTTCAACACAACAGCTACAAAAGTAGATACTTTTAATAATGTGTGGATACTGGCAGTTGATTTTTTTGCTGGCATTCTGTGATGTAAGTCTCTTAAAGTCTGCCCATACTAAAGCCATAGACCCATTCTTGATTCTAATTTGTCTTTGCTTGCTGATGAGAATTCTGAATGTAAGACAGGAAGTTGAAGGGGAAATTAGGAAAAAAATCAATTAAAGGACAGCAAAAATGCTTTGAATGAAAGGTGTAAAAAGATGCAAGTCAATACAAGAGAAACTTATCAATTTCCTTATTGTGACTATATTAGAAAACTGTGTCTTCTGCTTGCCAAAAGCATGAAATCAGTCATTCTTTCCCTTATCATTATAGATTATGGTGACATAACTTAGGTACGGTGTGAGGAGAGATCTAATTATCAACTGATGAGTCATGCTATACAATTTTAGTTGTAATCAGTCATGTTCTAAACAGAATCCAAGTTACATGCTGATAATTATCCACTGTGGATGGAAAGATGTAATGATTTATTTTTCAAACTGGCAGTGCCATCTGATACATTCACAAAAAGGTTACAAAAAGAATTAGCTGTCTAACAAAATATTTACACAGAATGAAAAATACCTATATTTCTATGGGCAACTCAGCCCTAGATTTCAGTCCTGAATGGTAATGGCCAGCTCAAAGTCCACCATTTCCTACATGAATTCACATTGTTTTTTTCCAGTATGTTCCTTCACATTTTATACTGAATTTAATATGCAATTTTGGTGCCCAGTGTTTCACTCTTGCAAAATCCTTCAACTGTTCTTACATTTACTCGTTACGAGAAAAATTTGTATCATCACCACTGCTCACCCTCTTTCCTATGTGTTTTATGAATATGTTGACCACTGCAAGTCTAAACAGACAACCATGCAAAACTCTACCGACCATTTTGTGTTGGATTCCATTCCTGTCTTTAGTTGATTATTTATCCATGATAATTTATCTTATCCATTGTCAGCCTGGTTTCCATAAAAACCTGTGACAAAACCCCCTTAACAATTAAGTAAGATTTATTAATAAATTCATTCTTATGCATGTGTGCTAGCCCCTTCAAAGGAGGACAAAAGACTTACGACTTTAGAGCAGTCATGATGACTCTTCTCAAGTAAGTCATGTTTTTCCATGTTTACATGGATTCTTTATAGTTTCTACTAATTAGTCTGTGAAAATGATCAAGCTTAGAGGCCCCCTACATTGCTATAAAGATTAATTATAATATTTGTCAGTCTTCTGGTACCAAAGAAATTAAAGCCTTCCCTGTTTCTAACTTCACCAATTCATCTGCAGTTACCTTACATTGCTGATACCAGCTGATTCTTGTTTCCTGTTTGATAGTGATCACTTTGTCTATTTCCTCTTAACCTTTCCTAAGGTTGCTTCAAACTTAGTTCAGTCCTCTATGATTATTCCCCCAAGCCCTAATATAGGATTCTGACATTTGATTCAAACTTGGGCTCTACAAAGCCCGAAAAGAAAAATGTTCCAAAGAAAATAGACCACAATTGAAAATATGAAATTTAAATACTGTAGGTAGAGCACACAGCCTGATATAGCCACCTCATTTGTTTGTTGTACTCAAGACTTGTGGTCCTCAGATAAATACCGTGTGACATCTATCATACAAACCTCTACCTACCAGCAGATAGTGGTAGGGCAGCCCCAAACACCTTGGGTCTTCCATATAATGTGATGTTTGTTTAAAGACCTTTCTTGTGAGCTTAGGGTCTCTGGATTTTGATCTTCGTAATGTATGTTGGGTCATAAGCTGGAGCCCTTATGGAACAAAGTAGCTGGATTTGCCAAGGAAACTCAGCCACAAGTAGAAAGCAATTTACCTTCAAGGCAGCCTGCAGGAACAGACTGGAGACAAGAGGCTTTGTCAACCCAAGCATAGCTCTGAACAGAAACACAAACATCTGCTTCATACACCTCTCTGAGGCTGAATCCTGCCAATGGGGTTGTTGCTCTCCTTCCGAGACTATAAAGAGAGACTATTTGGCTCAGTGCCTAATTTCTAGATGATTATTATTAGGAGAGATGGATTCTAACTTTTGTGATTCTGATTATCCTTCATGAAACACTGCGATCAGAGTCCTGCCCTGTACCTCAGGGGGAAAAACACATTAAATATTTCAGAACGCTCTGATACAGTTCTTGGAATGAAAGTCTCAAAATTAATGCCTTCCAGGGAACTCAGAGAGAATTCAGAGCAATTAGTTTTCTTAATTGCTGTATTTTGGATTTTTGTGCACATTTCAAGAAGTCTCTTGTTCAACCTAGCTGAAGACTGTTTTAAGTTATCTACGCCAGCTTAGACAAGGACCTTGCTCTCAAAACTAGGCTGAAAATGATGCAAGAATAATACTGTTTGGGTACTTTGGCATTTTGTACTAATTCTACACCATTTTATAAAAGATGTTCATAAAAAGAATGTGTGTGACAAAATTAAATGTAATGACAGCTTTTATCATTATTTGAGAAATTTAAGTTTTACTTGGAGGCTCAGGCTGGTTTTTATTTTATCATATCAATTTGATCTTCTGAAATAAATATAAAGTTAATATAGAGTTTATAAAATAGGTATTATTATTTACTTAATGGCCCATAACAACTTCACAGAGAATTTATATTTCACAGATCATTGACTTGATAGATTGTGACAGCTCTTCTGAAGATGTTCTGGTCTGCTAGGTCATTACAGATAGCATGCACAGACAGTAAATCCATGTCCTAAATATCCTACTAACATTTTGCTCAGAATACTTAAGTGAATGGGATCAAAGTCTGCTCAAAATATTTATTTTATTTTTAAAAGGCAAACCAGCATGAGGCACATTACAGACTATTTGCTAGTAAGTGCTTGAAAAAGTCATGTAGCAAGTTATAAAAATGTTTTATATGTATGCACTGTTGAAACAAGCAGACGTCACAAAAGATAGAGGAAGAAATCAGACTGTCTCAAAGAACTTACGTTTTAACCTTTATCTCCCAAAGATTTCCCTTGTTGACTTAGTGCACATTAACGAATAATCTGTCTATCTTGACTGCTGCAAGGTATCTAGTACCAGCCCTGAAAGCAACATACAACCTTCCTCCTGGGAGTTGCCCATTATTTTCACACAACTTATTTGCACAGTCATCTATTTCTTTTTGTATGATTTCAGAGTAGCTTTAGGAAGTAGAGGAATCCTTCAGGAAATGAGAAGGAAAACACTGAGCAGAAAGACTGTAGTAATCTGTAATCATGAACCATCCTTCTAGACAATGTGTACAATTTGATGATTCTGTTAGTCTCTTATTAAAATAAAGATGAGCATTACTGATGCCCTCTTAGGATCCAGAAATTGGCTGAAACAAGCCTTTTTTTTTTCTTCCTTTTCAACTTCACATTAAAATAAATAATTCCTCCAGCTGCTATCCCATCTTGTCAAAAGTGGACAATCTAAACTAGAAGCTTTTTACTAAAATAAGACATAATGAACACACTGAGGTCCTGAATTATAATTCTGAGAATGACACTACTCAACCAATGCCAAAAACTCAGTTGATATTCATAGATCAGATATATAGGAACAACCCACAACAGAAGCATGCATACAAACCACCAGATAGAAAGACATGTGAGGAGGGAATATATTAATAAAGTAGTTAATAAAAATTGGATGTGAAAAAGAGGGTAACATTTTGACTTAAGTATGCTTAGATAGAGGAGAGCACAGATTTCACACTTGTCTCAGGGCTGCTACTGATTTCTTCAGAACAGCTCTCCAGCGGACACTCCTGAGCAGTAAATCACTCTAGAGGCAGCTTACCAACCTCTTATCACCAAAATTTAAACAGTGGGTGATTCTAAATCAGCTGCTGCTTGGGAGTAGAGGAAGGCTAGAGGAACAGAAACCCTGTTAGCAACTAAAATGTCAACAGAGAGGTGTGGAAAGTGTAGAGGGATATATAATGAACAGCACAGAAATACAAAGGTCAGTTCTTTAGCAGTAGAGGAAAACATCTCTTCTTCCTGAAAAGAGCTGCTGTCTCCCCTAATGAAGCCCTACCATGGCACACATACAACCCTCTCCCCCTCCAGCAAAAATAGAAGGTTTGGTATTTTTACGTTTATGTTGGCAAGTTACCAGCTAACTTAAAAATAGTTCATATTAAATTAACCAGCAAACATCTGATGGAACATGCTGATGTACCCATGATTTGCCTCTGGACCTTTGGCAGCAACATCCATTTGACAAGTATACATACTTTTACACAAAATATGGTACTGTGACCAGCACTCTTCCTTCCCTGTCTGCATTTTAAGAAGCAGAGCTGAACGCCAGCCATCTCCATGCACACAATTATATTCTGGCAATACAGCAGCTTGCACATAGACCTGAGCAGACAGAGGTTCTTCCTAGAGCCCTAAGTGAGGCAGTGATCTCTTGAGAAATATGACTTCCACCCTGTCTTTTTTTTTAACACAGTTTCTCACAGTTTAGCCCTCAGAGCACTGCATGCTGTGTGGACTGACAGCTTCCTTTCCCCTTGGCCCTCTGGCTGGCACAAGGTCCATCTTCAACTTCTGGCTTTCTGCAGAGTTCCCACTCTGGTACAAGACATTTTACACTGAAGCACCACAGTACTTAGCTTCTTAAGAGGGAAATGGTTTACAAATTTCAAACTGTCCATTTGAATTTACTGCTGAGAAGTTGGCCAAGTTCCTCTCCTCATGTAGGATACTTATGTTTTGTATGTAACACACAGCAAATGTCATGCTTTTATTAATCAGTAATATGGTTCACTAAGCTTTATTACATGGATGGAACATCATAGTAACCAGTTTTTAGTCTGACTGTATTTTTGGTATTGTTGATTGTATGTTTTGATACCATATCACCGTTTTTTTTTTTTTTTGATAACATATTTACAGACAGGGTCTAGGTAGGGAGGTAGAAATACCAGATGAAATAAGTTCTTGGAGCTATTAACAATTTAAAAATACCAGATTTTAGCCTTTCTCCTGTTTGAAAATAATGAAATAAGAATGCTCCACTTTTAATATTAGAAGTGGAGAGAGAGAGATTAGAAAGTACTTTCTCTGCATTCCTTTAGACAAGGTAATAAATAACAGCCTGAGGTGTTAAAATGGCTGATTGGCTAGTTCTCTCTATGCTCCCCCAAAATCTCACTTGCATTGTCTTTCATACTCCTGGAAGAGATCCGTGACTACTGTTTATTTTCCTGGGCCACTGAGCTGAATCTTATGCTGCCTGGTAGAGAGGACAGTCTGTGTTCACTTGGGGCAGCAGGTGGGATTCAGCAAAAATAAACTAAATAGTCCCATCACAGCCACATCACAGTATGCCAATAGGGAAGAGATAAATTTACAGAAATTGTTTTATGCAACAGGTTTTGTCCTTTTTTCTATCTGAGAATGCTTCGTGGTTGGATTTCCTGTTTCTGAAGTGTATTTATTACTCAGAATTTATTGTGTATAAAAGGAGCCGCACGGTTTTGTAGATTGGTGACTGGCTATCAACCATCATGATTTTCTTGAAAGACTGCTCTTCAGTAAAACTGATTGCTCATATATGGTATGGATTGGATATTTGCAATCTAATAAATGTCAAAAGGCTCCCAGTGGCCCTGCAGACATGAGTGGGGCACTGGGCAACAGGCAGATCTACAGAATTCTAGAAAATAATCCCAATGAGGGCAATGTTATCCTTTAATAAAGTCAGGACTCCCCACTGGAGGATTAATGCAAAGATCTAATCAATCAAAGCCACATGTGTGTGTGTGTGGGGGGGGTTCTGTTTACAATAAGAAAAATAAAATTTAATTTTATTATCACATGCACAAAGTAAATGTCTGCATGTGCATTGTTGCTGAGAAGGGTGAGCTAACCAGATCGTCACTGGTTTTATGTTAATGTCACTGTGGTTAATCTGCGTCTGGGATTTTCCCACAATTTCAGCTATGTAGCAGATTTCCATACCCTCTCTTGATTAATTTTCTGGAGTCAGGTTTTGAACCTACATTTTTGAAGGAACAAATCTCTGAGTATGTTATCAGTATGTATCCCTCATGTGTCAGTCTTTCCATCGCCTGCTGCTACGCAGGTTTCCATGAAGGGCCCCATCCCTGGTGTAACAGTGTCACTATCAGGCCAGAGCTGAGGAGGGCAGTGGGATGATTGATATTTCCTCTATTTTCTGTAGCTCTTTCTGATTATATTAATGGATTAATAGCTTTCCTCAGGCACCACACAACTGCTGGACCACTTACTCTTAAATACGTTTGAAAACATACTCTCTTCCTCCCTAAATCAACAGTAGGAAAGGCAAAATAATAGTTTTGCTTCCCCACAACAAATAAGAAGCCTAGAACCTACTGAAGCATATTCTCTTTAATTTTATTTAATAAAGCTTGTCCCTGTCAAGATTCCCCATACTCATTTTTGAAGCTTCCCTCCTTGGCAGAAAACCTGTTACAGCATTTAAAATTCACGAAGCATTTGTTAAGCATGTAGACAAATAAATTAAATTAATTACTTCAGTCTCCCCTAAAATTCTTTAAGCAACAAACCTCTTGTCTCTGCAAGTTGTCGCTAGGCTTGTTTTGAACAAACATGTGTCCCTTTCTAATAAGAAAAAGTGACTTAATATTTGATTAACAAATACTATTTCACAGTTGTCCATGTTTTTAAAAGGAAATAATATTGTGAATTTCAATACTGATTTCAAGAAGATTTGTGCTATATAACTCTTGAATGTACTGTATATCTCATGGTTGCAAGAACTCATTATCTCTAGGAAAAGGGCAGATAAAGCCTTGCATTTGGAAGAAAGAAATACAGACAACAGGACTAAATGGACTTCACTTCCCCCCCCCCCGATAACATCAGCTGTTTTCCGGAAACAGATTCTGGCACCAATTAAGCATTTTTAGCAGTTTAATAATAAAGGTAAACGCTATGCTCACTGCCTGAATATATGCAACACCTAAAATTTGTCAGAATGAGAAAGAAATAATTTTGATAGCTAAACAATACCACTGCTTTGTCTGGCTCTGTTTTTGTGTTTCGCAGAAGATTTCAGAAGATCACATAACAAAATCTACTTACAACAATGACATATTATTTTTGTGAATTGCTGACTTTTTAAAAAAAAATTGCCCCAAACATTCCATCTTTGCACAAAGTTGCAGTGTGAGACTGTAAAAAACAAAGGACAGAATAGGTGAAGAAAGGTTTGGGGGGGTGGGGGGAAGGGGAAGGTGCAGGATTACTTGGTGCAGATTATAACTATCGAAAGCTTTCCCTTTTGAAAATTGGTTACAGAGAATTTAGATGCAGATGGTTATTTTAATACCTGTTGTGTTGCCAGAACAGCACCTAGAGGAGGAAAGCTCTGTGGCAGAGATGGAACGCTACACAAGAAGGTGCTAGAGAACCACTGGTATGAAAGAGAGCACTTCACATGAAAACAAATGGTCATGTTCTGCATGGTTTGAAGGATCATCATCTGGCTCTGGCACTAAGCTGGGACTCAAAAGATCTTGGTTAGGTTTCCAGTTCTGCATTAGTCCTTCTCTGACCTTGAGCTGGGGAGTGTGTCAGTTAAACCCAGCCCTTCTATGAGAGCGATAATGCTGTGTTCAACAGTATTTCATCTCTTTGGGCTGCAAGCCGTCTGAGGCAGGAACTGCCTCCTACTGTGTGGTTGTACAATGGCTTTAGTGTACTTGGGCTTCTCAGCTGGGGCCTTTAAGCTGTAGTAATGAGGATAAAGCTGATTTAGAAGATAGGGAATTCTTTATTGCAGTTGTCAGTTGTGCTTGACTAGTTCAGATCAGTCTTCAGGTTTTTGCTAATCTGTTAATTTAACGCAGAATGATCAGGAATCTGGGAAATATATACCTGAAATAACCCACCTAAAGGGATTCTGTAGCCAGCTGGCTGGGGTGTCAGAAGGAAGATCACCCTTAGGATACAGAGGGAGTTGTACAGCATTTTTGCAATCTAAAAGCTGAATATTGTTACACTGGGAATGAGTCTGAAAAAAAGACTCTCTCCATCAGTACAAAAAAAGAATAGGGGTCAGTTTTGTTTTAAATTTGGGTTTACTCTCAGCTTTTCCTGTACCAAAAGGAGTTCAGAGTTATGATGTAGGGTGTCTACAACACATAATCCTGTTAAAGCCCCCATTTTGATATTCAAAATCCCTTATACTGTGTGAGTGCTTACTTTAAGGAAATGATCCAAAGGAGGACATCAATCCACAATCAATCCCCCCTCTCCAAACTCAGGAACCCATGAAGAGCTGCTGTGTCAAAACTGTGGTTAACGCAAACAGTTTGGAAGAAGACATGCCATGGGAAATAGAACTGAATTACCTACCTTTGGGTATCCACGGACTCTGCAATGTACAGGACATAGCTGCAGGGAACACAGATAAAGGGACATTCAGCCTGACCTCTCATAAAGGCTATCAAGAAATTTTGATGTTGTTTGGGTTGTTTTTTAAAAGTTTGTAAAGTTAGATCACCATTTGGGAAAACGGTAAAATCACCAAAAGAGACAATTATAACAGACAGAGAGAGATAAATCATCTGTTCATAATTCGGGTAAAACAATCACTATTGAAACCACAAATGTCTTTCACCTTCCTCTATTATTGGAAACCTTTTAAGCTTTATTCTTTTAGCTTTTTAGTCAGTTACTTATCTGGGCTTTGGGAGCCACATACAATTAACTAAGAGGATTTGAACCTATATCTTGCATCTCCCAGGAGTGTGCCCACAACCATTATTCTAAGATGGTTTTCTCTTGTTTCCTGCTGTTACTTTTCCAATTTGTGTAAAATACTTAAAAATTCATTGAGAGGGAAAGAAATAACCAGGTGGTGAGAACAACAGCTTTAATTATTCTAAAGGATGGGACATGTATCTGCTAGGATACTCAACTCTAGAAGCCTTTAGAAAGCTAGGGCACTCACCTGAAAGTTGAGAACTTTGGATTTTAATTCTTTGTGGACTAAACTGGTGCAGTGACTAAAGTGAAAAAACTACATCAACACTGCCTTTTTCAATGTGCTCCACATTTTGCATTTCTTACATTAAGTAAAAAAAAAATGTTACTGGAAGCAATATCATCATGATCAGTAAAATCTGTTAAAGACTTATGAAGAGCAGCTGAGGCCACTTCACTTATTCAGCCTGGAGAAGAGAAGACTGAGGGGTGGCCTTATTGCAGTCTTTCCCAAGGAGGGCATCAGAGGGGGTGGTGTTGACCTCTCCTCTCTGGTGCCCAGCAATTGGGCATGAGAAAATGAGATAAAGGTACATCAGGGGATGTATCTTCACTGAGAGGGTGGTTGGTCACTGCAACAAGCTCCCCAGGGAAGAGGTCATGGCACCAAGTCTGTCATAGTTCTAAAAATGGCTGGATGATGCTCTTAGGTATATGGTTTACTTTTAGGCAACCCTGTGAGAAGCAGGGAGTTGGACTCAATGATCCTAACAAGTCCCTTCCACCTCAAGATATTCTGCGATTCTATGATCTATAGTTTCTTTAAAATTTTATGTTCAGTAGTTCACTACTTCATGTTGCACAATTACTTCTATTAATTACTTTCAACTTATTAATAAGAAGAGTTAAATTATTTCCAGATCCATGGAGTAAGTAGGTTATTTGTCTTAGCAAACGAACTACTCAATAAGATAGAAGGATTAATATTTCAATTCTCCATGATATTGATACCAAAACAAAATTAAACATTTTGGACACAATTGTTCTGATTTTATAAGTTTCTAGAGAGCAGAAAGGCTCTCTAGACATGGGAGGATAGAGAAATGACTATGATCTAGAATTAAAGAACCACAGGATATTACAGACAACTCTGTATTATCAGACAAGCTTTCCATGTGATTTCCATGGAACAGAATATAAAAACAGACAATTCCCAACAACATGGCATAAATAGTGATCTGAGTCAGTTTAAATGGTCTTGGTGTTTTGTTTCTTATTTTAATTCTCTGTTAACAATAGATGAGGGGAGGCAGAAGGAAATGCAAGAAATGAGGAAGGCCAAATGACAATTGCAATGTAAATATGGCTTTATGTAACACGGACTCAGAAGAAAAAGGGGCAAAATTTCTTTGGAAATCCTATGGGGAGCATTTAATTGAGTTACTTTCATTTAATTTCTTAAAAAAAAAAAAAAGAAAGAAAAAAGCCTGTTGAAATGTTAGAAATGAAGTTTATGGAAACTCTAACTTGAAAATATTACCATAGATTGCCCTTCACAGTTCAGTTCTCAGGACACGATAATTCTCTTTCCATGAACAAGATGTTAAACAAGAAGAAAATTAGATAAAATATCCAGTTTTTAGTCAAAGTCCTAAAAGGA
This sequence comes from Scytalopus superciliaris, assembly GCA_013400415.1. Classification (NCBI taxonomy): domain Eukaryota; kingdom Metazoa; phylum Chordata; class Aves; order Passeriformes; family Rhinocryptidae; genus Scytalopus; species Scytalopus superciliaris. Next base: position 183,137 of record VXBX01002682.1, on the reverse strand, counting down.
CAATGAAGACAGACATGAACAGCAGTTTCTGCTTCAATCAAAATTACTCATAAGAAAACTGGCTTGAGGCTATCAGGCCCTGAAAATGTTCCCTTTCTCATCAACTCTTGTGAGCAAAATATCTCCAGGAGAAAGTAGGCACAGAAACACCGGTCTGACAAATGGATTTGGACATTACAGTGTGATGCACCAATTAAACTTATGCCTCATATTTTAAGTTATATTCCTGTAGACTGAAGGGTCTATATCAGACAGACTGCCAGAAGGACCAGGTGCTTCCTTATGTTAGTCCACACAAGAAAATTAACTGAATCTATTTGAACTGTATGCAGTTTTTTTCTGTCTTAGGGCAACATTGTTCAATAATCAGGAGGGATTAAAGAACTTCTATTAACATAGAAACTGTCAGCTGGATGCAACTTAGAAGAAATCATGTGCCAAAAATAGATTTTTAAAGGCAATTTCAAGTATTGTTTCAAATCTCAAGAGAGTTTCATAAAGGAACTGTCTTATCCCAAAGTATTGTGACTACAACTGTCTGCTACTCTGAAACACAGCCTAGCGGAACTCAAGTCTCTACAAGGAAAGTCATCAAAGCATAGCATAGCTCATATTTACTTCTTGGAAATCTACACTACTTTTGCAAGGACACGCTCTGGATGAGAATCAGTGATATTCCAGCTGATAGAATGCTCATGCTTTTACTTTTCCAGAAAGATGCAGGAAACATATACTAGTGTTTAGAAAAGCCTCTGCACAGATCTGTAGAAAAGACATCTGAATATTTTAGCAGTTCAGCTTGGCTTTTTTGTTGTTTTTCCTTTTTTTTTTTTTTAACTTGTCATTCTAATGTATAAAAATTCAATACTCATGTGATAAATTTGACTTTAAAATATTTCTATTACTTTCAGGAAGACTGGTAAAACCTTTTTTTTTCCAATACCAGATATCCAGAATGTGTTTTGTTTAGATAGATACACATATCAACTAACTGTTTTATTAAAGAATTAAGCCATCTGTTAGTGGCTGACAATACAACAGAACCCTAATCACATAATAAAAAAATACTGCAAAAAATGACAAATCTGAGTCAGTAATGCAAATACATGATACACACAAAACTGTCACAGAACAAAACACAGCAACAAGTTCACTAAAATTCCACTCCTTGTTTGAGTGGAAGAACAGCAAAGCTTTGATTCCAAGCATATGTCAATCTCTCAACATCAGCTGGAGATTCCCAGATTGCCTCTGGAAAGGTACCTGAGACAAAGTGGACCATTACTCTGCCTTACTGAAAAAGTTCCATTTTTTCACAGACTCCTGTACACACCAGATAACTTTCTGGTTTTGAAGGACATAATTGTTCAGTGATTACAAATAGTCAGAAAAATATTTATAACATAATTTCATCAAACTATGCATTTTTGACTATAAATATTTTTGTTTTCACAAAACACTCAACGATCTCAAAACTATCAGATACATTTCACAGAAAGTAAAAAGAGAACAACCTGACACCCTGGAAATGCAGTCTTATGAATAACAGTGATTCAAGCAGAGTAAAAGGAATATTTCTAAGTAAGCAGCATACCTTCTTCCCTTTCAGCAATAATACCATGATGGATAATGCTTTTCAAGAAGAAACTGTAATTAACTGGCTTTACTTCTCACTAAGGCAATAAAAAAGTGTTCACAGGGATACCCAAGAAAGTCCAGACGAATTCACTAAAAGGCACAGAATCCCTCACATGTTAAAATGTGTGCATTAACATTCATGCAGGGTCTCCCACCTGAAGCTTTGAAGAAGGACCTTTCAAGACTTAAAGTGCAGGGCATATATTACTTGTTCCTAACTGAGCTTATTGGAAATAAAGTCCTCATGATGGCTTTTTATTAAATTAAATTATATTTTAAAAAGCCCCACAAAACAAATTAACCAAAAACACCCAAAACAGTCCCACAAATATATCACCTCATAAAAACCAAACCAAACCAAAAAAAAAAAACCACAAACCCATACCATCAAAAAACAAACAACTCAACTACAAAGCAATTTCCACATGCTCTGCAACACAGTGCTCACTCCTGGCCATTTCTTCCCAATCACATCAAGGAATGTGGCTCACCAATCTGCTGACACATTCCGTCGGTGTGGCGCTGTGCTGGGGTTGCACAGGGGGGTGTGTTCACTCTCACCTGTTCCACAGCTGGTGGGCCTTCTGCTTGGCCTTGCTCTCCACTTGTGCCAAGATGCACACCAGTCTACAGAGGCAAATTCACAAAGACTGTGTGGAGACATCGGAGCCCTTCTAAAATGCCAGTGGCACTTGTCTGAAAAACCTGGCATCAAGACTCCAGCCTCTGTACAGCCTGTCCAGGTTGTCCCTCCCCTGAAAAGAGTTAATTTACAAGAGGTACTGTGAAGTCCCGAAGTATCATAATTCATGGAAAAGTCCCTTCCATCTCTGCAATGCAAGTTACTAGGGATGGATAAAAAACAGTTTCTGCAAGGCTACGTGGCAAAAGGTCTGGCTTTCTAACTGTGGAGTACCCAGATGGCTGCAACTTGAGATCCCAGCACCAGGAACGGCTGCGAAGGTTTCCAGAAAGGCAAACATCCTGGGAGGAGGTCAGGGCTGTTGGAAGACAGAGATCTCCTAGAGGGTAAGCTGCCCAATGCTTAGGTAAAACCATCTCCCTTCCTAAAATCCAGTCAGGACTTTTAGCAGCTCCCTGCTCCTCATGTTGCTTTTTAACAAACCCAAATGTCCTGTTTAGGATTTCTGCTCACATGGTAAAAGAAAAGCAATTAAGAACTTGACATATTTTGAGCTAGCATTTGCAGAAAGCCAAAGAGTGAACTTCACTCCACATTGCACAATAATGCAGAGAAAAACTGATAGAAACTACAAAGCAAAGTTAAGTAATTTAGAGACTCAATATGTAAAGATGTTCTTTGTAACACATCTCTCATATGAGCAAATAATATTGTCAACCAACATTCAGCTGCTTAGTGACAACAGTTTTTTGTTGTTTTATTCGCTATTTGCAGATCTGGGATAATGTTTAGTTACTGCCTATTTTTTCTAATTAAATGCTCCTCTGAAACAAAATAGCAGTTCTTTCAAAAATACCTTTTTGGTGGAAATCTCTCTATTTGTTTCAAGGTCAGGAAGGTTGCGCAGGTTCGAAGCAAAGAATTTAGTAAAATTAAACTAAACAAAACAGAAAAATAGCCCCCCAAACCTAACCTAAATGCCAAACAAGAGAAGTAGCTCAGAGTATTCACTGATTAAGCCACTCTCCTGACCTCAGATGGAGGACTTGTCTGCACACGGAGCTACTGGGCACTCTCGGCAATTCGTTCTCTTCCCCTTGATCCCTCTTGTGAATAACTGTGGAAACCTCATTCTTTAACCCCTATGGGATTGTACTGCTCTCCAACCAACCTCTAACCACCTGCAGTGAACAGTAGCACTCTATGTAATTTTGGACAGTGCCAACAACCCAAATCTATTGAACCTGGAAATTTATTCAAATGAAGAAATCTGCATGGGTCAATCACTAAAAATGTAGGGGTGGGAAAAAAAGGCAGCAAAGAAAGCTTTGGTTTGCTATTATTTAATGGCTATATAGCCGTTAATCCTTTGGAGCTTACATACATTGACTTCACAATGCTGTCTAATGCACCTTTTCTTTTTGGTGAAACCCTAACATACATGACAATGCATTTTTTAGCACCTGTATCAAAGCTTTGCATTTTACTGCTGTTTAGGAAGAAGCACAACTGTCAGCATACAGCAAGATATTTCACTTTTTCTTTTAAAACTAAAGCAGCCACAGTGAGAGATAATGAAAGTAACTTTCACAGGCAGAATACTGTTAAAATGCTTGGCTAGCATTTGCATTGCACTGCTAGATTTCTAGCAGTGCAAATTCATACCTAGCATGCCAAGAAAAAAATGGCATCAGCAGTGACAGAAAAATCTTTTAAAAATACTATCTTACTCCTAAACCTGGAAAAGTATCTTCTGTGAGAAAAAGAGGGAAGAAACACTCAGTGCTGAGTTCTGGATGCAAAAAAAAAGTAGCCCCCAAACTCTTTGCAGAAAATACCAGTGAGATTCAAATTAGTGCCCATTTTTTTTGCATGCAGCATACTAGGGACCGAATGGAGAGCACGTCTCTTTCACATAGGTTATAAACAGGCATCACTAATGACATTTTGTTCCCTCCCACCTGTTCTAGTTTCTAAACATGAGCCTCTGATGAAAGGCTGGCCTCCAGCAGCAATTCTGCAAGCCATGTTGTTCCTTTACAGCCTTCAATTCATATTCAAGTCATGAACATGACACTTCTTTTGTTAGCTTTTGATTTTCATCTTCTGTTTTCTGCATTAATCCCCATAACAAAAATTGTCATTGTGATAGGTGCTGTAGAAATCAATAAGATTAATAAGTAGTTGGTATAACATCTAAATAGTCTCCCCTATCAGGATGAGTACATTGTTGAATTTGTGCTATGTGGAACAGCTGACAGTAGAAATAGTTATAATAGATCACTTTGACAACTTTAGATTTACATAATGGATTCATCCACTTTGTAGATTGGGTTTGTGCACATTTTCACAGCATGCAAAACATGCCTACTACCTTTAAAACCTTTACTTTGAATGGTATAGGCTGCTATATGAAATATACCTTTGGGATATGGTTTTTATTCTATGTTTTTGAATATATATTTTAAGAGATGTTAGTATATTTATTTGTTATGTGCAAACAAAGTAAATTTATGTACCTACACCAGAGTAAAAGTTTATGCACTTATTAAGTGATTTTATCATGTTTTCATTAAATTCATATAAGATACCTTTTTTTTTTTTTTTATTCCCTTAACCCTTTCTCAGATTTAGAAAACATAATTAGTAGCAAATAAAGACACAGCAGAACTGTGCTTGGAAAGCTTATCCCTTTTCCAGTCTGCCCATAGTAGATCACAAAGGTATTTATTACCAAAAAATAATTAAGGATTAGTTCATTTTAGTTTCAGTCCAATTCCATGGATACAAGGAGCAAAAGCAGCAGAAGAGGCTGAAAAGGGCCATGTATCAAATATGAGATAGTCCCCTGCTCAAACAGACACTGTGAAGGAGGTGCTGCCTTCCGAGGCTGTCTTATTTCGGAGGACAAGCAGAGCAGGCAAGGCTGAAAGACTGGGCTTTGTGGAGTCTGCTCAGTGGTGAGACGAAGAGAAATTAAATACCACAGAGATTTTAGACATGCGTGATGTGTAACTTTGGAAAGCAGCTTGCACATCTTCCCAGCAGGACACATAACTCTGAAGAAACACAATTCTAGTAGTGTGGGGGTCTTAAAAGAATCTTTGCTTTGACATCACCCAAAGTGAAACCTGGCACAGGGACAGCCTGCCAGGTGACCACTCCAGGTGGGGTACCCATAATCCCCAAGCCTGTGCTCTTCCAGTTTGCAGGATGGACAGTTCTGGAACAACCCCACCAGGCAAACACTCCCAGGTCCAGTGAGATTTTAGTGTACAGCTTCAAAACTCTTCAGTGACCTTTGGACCATCTCTAATATTCTCCTACAAATTTATTAGTTGATGTTTTTTTGTCAGATTTATTGCAGTTACAGGACACAGGGAATATAGCTTTCTGTAAACTCTGGAAATATGAGCATCTAAGACAAAATGAATTTTCAGTCCATAGGAAGTTCTAAAAAGTGAAATTTCCTGTGAACAGAAAATCCTGGTTTTTGGCTAGTAGTAATATAGTATCACTTATTACACATGAACATTGCAGAGAAATTAAAGTAATTTCTTTATTTCTGCTACTGCCTTAGACATCTATTTATGACAAGACAAATGTTATTTTTCACTTGGGAAACTGAAGGATTTAATAAGACTGCTGAATAATTTAAGCACATGACTATATGTTTTTCCCATCAGTACTTCAAAAAGGCAGAAAAATGCTAACATTTATACTTCCCACATTAACAAGAAGTTACTCAAGACAAAACTAACTGAAGACAGGCAGTTTTGAAGTCAAATTGTTTAGATCAAGACATTTAAACTCTGTCACATCACCTTAAACATTATACTGAATTACAAGCATGAGGTCATGTATGGGTGCTGTCGCTTTGCATGGTTTGAGGAATATGATTAATTTGCAAATTAACAGAGGTACTTTAAGATAATTAGAGCCTCAGATAACCCTTAGTTTAAATATATTAACACTCTTTTTTTGCAAGGTGGAATATGTTGCCATCACTGGACTAAAACACAAGCAATGTCTGCCAGCAATAAGTGTAGTTAACGGCTCTAAACAGGTGTTGTAATTTATTTGATTTTACAAAGTAAGTCTGTAAATAAAATCAAATCTGCAATTATCCATTTTGTTGTTCACTAATATGATAGGGTAAAACAACAATAAATGTTTATACAAGCTTGCAGATGTCAAGTTTTTTCTCCTTATCCCATACCTGCCTAAACTTCTGCTGACCCCTCACACAAATATTTATGTATGGAAATATACATACATTGTTAGACAAAGATCAATGACAAGTTCACATTTTTTTAAACCCAAATATTGGATGTAATAATATTTTTCAGCATCCAAGCAGCCACACATTTACAGTAATCTTGAATCAGCTTGATTATGCTCTGGTGGTATTCATGCAATAAATGCTTCATAATTACCCTTTCAGGGTGATTCTATGGGGCTGCATGGCTGTGTAAGAGAAACTAACCATGTATATTAAAAAAAAAAAATGCAAATGCACAACAAATTTGGCAGCACATTGTCTGACCTCTGAAAAATCCTAGGGGATGGCTGCGCTGTTGAATTCAAAGCACCAGTAAGCCCTTCTTTGTTCCTCCTGCCATTTCTTATAATTGGGATGTGCATTTTTCATTCCTAATGTTCTCAGGTAATTATGCAGTCTCCAAACACTTACCTGTTGGCATAATTTCCCAGTATGAAGGGGGGATGTTTGGAGTGATGGTGTTTTGTCTTCCCAAGTCACCGTCACACACGATGAATCCCAGCTTTCCTGGCTATGGATGAACACCTACCCACCCATGGGAAGTGGTGAATGAATTCATTGTTCACTTTGTTTGTGCACATAGCTTTTGCTTCACCTATTAAAGTGTCTTTATCTCACCCCATGAGTTTTCTCACTTCTGTCCTTCCAGTTCTCTCCCCGATGCCACTGGTGGGGGAATGAGCAAGTGGCTGTGCTGTTTGGTTGCTGGCTGGGGTTAAATTACAACACCTACAAAGAGTGAGTCTTTGAATTGGTAGGAAGAGTAACTACAGCAACCAACAAGACATGAGCCTTCAGAAGGTAAAAGAGGGCTGGCTACTCCTTCACTGTGTTAAAATTTCAAATCACTTCCAAGAGTTAAAACAAAACAGGAAAAGAAAAGATGGTGTGAGGAGGGTGTGCAGGGAATCAAGGCACGAGCTGCAAAGTAATCAAACCACTTAAGTGAGAAGTAAGTGATGAGGATGTTTTAGGAAAGTGACATTTCTGAATCCCATCTTCCATCTAGACCTTACACTTCTATATCCAGATTACTGCTCACAGCAAGCTGTCCTGGCTCCTGGGCTTTCCCTTTGTCTCTACTATGATTATTACAACAGATATTCCTTCTAGCTGTTCCTATTCTCTGCTGTGCTGTCTCTCTCATGCACTTGCTGTTTCTCTTTCTGACTCTCATTATTTGCTCAGGCTTTCAAACCCTCTATGACACCATTCACAGAACAAAAGGTTGCCACTACATTTAGCCCTATTTATCCTCCTTTGATGCTGAATTGAATTTTGTTCTGCTAGCATGAAGAAAGCTAGATTCGTCATCATCTTCATCATCTCCATTTTCCTTAAATCACCCTGAACACAACTGTAATTTATTTCTTAAATTTATCAAAATCCTTTACAACCAAAAACTTTTCACCAATCTCTTCCTCTATTATTTTTCTAGTGAATAAAATGAGGTAAATGCAGGTGTGTTTGTAACCAGAATGCCTGTAGGCATTTTTCTCTTGTATCTCGAGAGCCCCCTGGAAGGTACAGAGTGGCCAATTAGCCAGCTATGTATAGAACTAAGGAAGTAAAGAAGCTCATGTAATAAAACTAAATTATCATCATGATTTTTTTTCCTTTTCTTCCTTTTCATAGAAATTCCAAGAAAAATTCCACAGGTAGGATTTGGTCTCACTTAAAGTAAAATTGCCCATAAGAAGCACCAGAAGTCTGAAGAGGGATCAGATTAGATAAAACTTTTGCCAATCCGTTGCTGTACTAACTCGAGCTCCCAGAGCCATTAACCATGTGCTTGTTTTGACTGGGGTATAGTTAATTTTCTTCACAGTGGCTGGTATGGGGCTGTGGTTTGGATTTGTGCTGAACACAGTGATGATAATATAGAGATATTTTTGGTATTGCTGAGCAGTGCTTGCACAGAGCCAAGGCCTTTTCGGCTTTTCATACTGCCGTGCTGGTGAGGAGACTGAGGGTGCCTGGGAGGTTGGGAGGGGACACAGCTGGGAGAGCTGATCCCAGCTGACCAAGGGGATATTCCAGATCATGTGATATCATGCTCAGCATAGAAAATGGGTGGAAAAAAGAGGAAGGGGGGGACATTCAGAGTGATGGTGTGTGTCTTCCCAAGACTCTGTTATGTGTGATGGCACCCTGATCCCCTGGAGATGCTTGCCTGTGGGAAGCTGTGAATGAATTCTTTGTTTTGCTTTGCTTGTGTGCATGGCTTTGCTTTCCCTATTAAATGGTCTATCTCTCAACCCATGAATTCTTAGCTTTTACCTTTGCAGTTCTCTCTCCAATCCCACTGGTGGGGGAGTGAGGGAGTGGCTCTGTGATGCTTGGTTGCTGGCTGGGGTTAAACCATGACAACTGTAATTGTATTTTAGGTCATTGCATTGCAAGGACTCTGCAGATTGGCATTAAATGAGAAATATGTATTGTAAAGATACTGCAAATGCAACAGAACTATATTGTGCCTGACTTTCCATGACATTGATTCAGTGACAAGAAACTGAAATCTTCCAGTGCAGCATTGACTTCTCATGAAATCAGAAATCCACTATATCTCAGAACGTTCCACTCTGAACAAAGCCACTTGTACTACACACTCTTCACAGCATGCATTCACATAACTGTTAAAAAATGGTGGTTAATTATGAGTTGCCATGGCTCTGGAACAATAAAATAGTGTTTCCCCCATTTTATAGAAAAGCTAAATCAGTTGTATATTGTCACTGGTAAGAATCCAAAACTCTACATGGCTTATGACACTGATTATCACACACATGCACATAAGCTCAGAGGCTTGGTGCTACCAAGGTCACAGGGAAACTATGCAAAGGTAACTCTAAAACTCCTGTCACTAAAGTGACAAGTGGAAAGTCTCTTTTCTCTCAATGGCAGCCCTCACACTGGGACTGGAGTAACTTCTCAAATGAACTACCAAATCCAACTGAATCAGCAGGAGTTCAGAAGTGAACCATCAAAAACTATCATGAGAAGTTCACAGAGAAGAGAAACTACGTATGTATTGAACTTCAAATGACAGAAATGCCAAACACAGTCAGAATGAGCCTTTGCTCAGCCTCTCCATGAACACAGCAGAAGGTGCAGAAGATGCTATGTTAAGCTGGTCACCATCACTTGAATTCTGAGAAAGTTAAATATATGACTGTAGAAAAAGGATTTCTTTCTAAAAGAACAGACTATCAGCTGCTCAAAGTTTACATTCAAAGACAGTTTCATCAATTAATTCCCTATGCTCTACCTCCCTTTTCTTGGCAGTGAAAAATGAGAGCCCAGCTTGTGCTGTTTGCCAGCATTAAGCAGCTTTTAAAAAATGCACTTCAGGCTTGGATACATCAAAAAGATGATGCCAATAGCATAGGATCAATGACTTCCTTGTAGCTCAGGGTAGCGGTCAAATCTATATGCTCTTTGACCTCTCTGCACATTTTGACACAGGCACTGATTGCTGATGATCTGCTAACAGATCACCACTAGTATAGTCTGTGTCTCCTATCACTTCAGTTATGCTTCTCAAACAAGACCTTAAACATAGACAGCAGATAATACTTTTCCCTCACATCCATATGCCCACTGAGTTTGAAGATCAATGAAGGCACCCTCCCTCCAGTTAATACAGGTGATCTCCTGAAGAAACAATACATGACGCCAGTCATTACAGTGCTTACTGCACCCTTCTTCTCTAAAGGGAAATACATCTGAATAAAAAAATGGAAATATAACTGAATGACATTCCACTCCAAGAAAAAGTTTAGCCCTAGGCCTATGCTTTGCCATTGTTAAGAATAAAGGAAAAAATTCCTCTGTCATTGCAGAGGTGTGTTTTTGAATTAGGCCAGTCTCGGATCTTTTCTATGGATGCTGGAGCACAGATTCAATGTACTCACAGTTCATTAGGAGGCATCACTGGTAACAAACAAGGTCTCTCTCTTATCTTAGAAATTAGGGAGCTGCAGTGAACAATACTCTCTGCAAAAGAACTGGCAAGAACCTTGAGGATCCTGTTCAGTCCTTCAATATTACTAGATATATAGCACCAAAGCTTTTTCTCACACTTTGACCAAAGGAGAAAAACCGTACTGTGGTTAATTGGTTGGGCTGTACTTCATCTGATTTCCTTCTCTAACGTTATGCAATGTGCTTCTATAAATCCTTGGCATATAAATTAGAAATCCAATCTCAGAGCAAACCAACAACTTTTTTCAAAACACAAAGACACTGTTCACAAAATTAACATTGCCACTTTCTCAGCTCCTACTAATCAGCAACCCCACACTATATCCTATGGAAAACCTTCAAATTTGGTCTAAACTTCATCCTTCTCTAGAGATGGAAGCCAGTCTTGTTCCATATCCTAAATATCTACATGTTAACATGAACACAATAAATGAGAAGTTGAAAAGACTGTGCTTGTTTTATGAACGTACTGAAGTCGATGTATCATCTCATGATACTATTGAAGGAATGCAATGACAGCAAAGAATCTTCTCCTAATGTTTAACTGCTGTTTGGATGCCAATCTGGTAGTATTCATGTGTTTTATTCTATAGATCCATTAACTTCTATAGGCATATTTTGTTGGATCATGTCCTCAAAGTGTTAGGCAACAGCCACAAATTATATGAAAGATAACTCATAGATTGAGATTATATGGTTGAACATGGTTTTCATGTTCTATGCAAGCCTGAATTATATACATCCAAGCGAGATGTTAAAATTTAGAGACTCACAGAGGTCAATTAAAAAATTATGTCATAATTTTTGAATTAACAAAAAAAGTGAAACCATAGCACCTGTAGTTTATTGCATATCTAACCCTGTTAAATGTGCAGTATAGTTAAATTTGGAAAGAATAAAAAAACCTTCGAATAGGAAAGCTTATTATAAAAAACAAGTATCATTTTGGAGTGAACTTCGACACTCTAGCTATACACCTTTAAAAACAGCATACAAAAAGAGGAATTATATCACACAAGTATCTCTTTCACGGATCCTCACAACCACCGTTGTTATATCTCACCTTAAGATAGAGCAGGGTCACCAGCATCTTACTGTTGCAGAATAACCACCTACATGTAAGAGCCTAACAGAGACACAAGACAGTAAAAGAATCTGCCATTAAATTACTGAGTTGAAATTATTTTCCTTCCTGATAGTATGTGCGTTTTGTAGCAGTGCTCTGAAACCTGGGCTTTGGACTGCAAACCTAACATAACATCAGAGACTAAGCAGTGGTGGAGTAGTGTTTTTGAACTTCAGGCACCACTAACACATCAGAATTCCTAAGAAAACAACCTGTCATTACACAGCAAGTAGAAAATCACCTGCTGACAGGCAGTAATACAATCCAACTTGTTAATTGTATAATAAACTTTATTCAAGTGAACTATGGAAGTGCACAGCTAAAATGGTAGAGGCACTTAAATACTTTGACAGGTAGGTATTGTAAGAGCTAAGAAACTACATTTATTTCTTTTTTCTTAAATAAGAGACCTAGGAATCTGGAAAATAAAATAAAATAAAATAAAATAAAATAAAANCAAGTAAAAAAACAAAATAAAATAAAATAAAGTAAAATAAAAAAAGAGAGAGAGGCAAAGGTGGCCAGTGGGACTACCAGGATGACCAAGCATTAACCTCAACAGGGCATACAATATAGTATTTTATTACATCCGTGTAAAAAAAAAAAAACAAAAAAAAAAAAACAAA
>VXBX01002682.1:155118-170812 GCA_013400415.1 Scytalopus superciliaris | reverse complement strand
AAAAAAAACAGAAAAAAGACCCCAGAAAAGTAACAAACTTTAGAGCTGTTACATATTGTATCTCTCTGTTGTGAAAGATGATATGCTAATATGAGAACAACACAGTTTTTTAAAGCCCTACAAAATGTTCGGATTGGCACAATGAACAGAACAAGGTCTTTGTTCTTGGAGTTGGCATTTACATTTTGCTTCTTCAAAGTATACATATATTACAAAGTATACAAAAAGTTATTTTTAAGCATCTGTCACCTCCCACTGTCCCCCTCCCCCTCCCGCCGACACTCAAAGAGTTGCACAATTCCTGTCTGTCAGCAGATAATTCAAAACATGTACTCAGCAGACAGTACGTTCTTGCCACCTGCCTTTTATCAGAGATTTTTGCAATACTTCTTGTGCACTGTGTGACATTATAAGTAAATGAAACATAACATGCATTAAGGTCAGGTAAAGGTAGTATTAAATGAGAGACAGACATTCCTGGGGATGGGACAGATGATATCCATTTTGTTAGGAGACCCCTGATGTGAAATGGAGGCAAAGGCAGCCAGGAGATTGAACTAGGGGAATGAAAAAGAAACTGGAGATATTATTGCTATCTATTCAACTATTGAAACTCTTTCTAACATCTTTTTAACCATAACAAGAATTAAGAGAGGGGGAAAAAAGGTCCCTTTGTGCCAGAAGAGTAAAAGCCAAGAACAACAACCAATCTGAGACTCTGTGCCTCAAAGTCGCCATGATCATTCTAAAACTAACCATAGACAATAGACATCACACACTCATTTGACACTCTCTTTACAGTATGGCACTTAAAATAGGTTTTCAAAAGCCAGTGAAGGTCTTTGGTTGTGAAAAAGCAGTACTGAGACACAGGATAGACTATTTGTATGGTAGGCACTCCATTATTTACCTGCCAGGAAGGGGAAATCTGAGGGTAGCTGGCCTTGCAGATTAGGCAGCTGGCAGAAGCTCTGTGCCCAGAATACACTAGTGCCAAGCAACTATCTGTGAGAGGTGTTATTTTCCTAGGAGCTCTAAGGACATTTCTGTACTGTTGGCAGATCACTACATGAGTCACTATTTGCCTCTGGGGGAAACCTATAAATGCCCAATATGTTCTTCATGAATATTTACAGATTCAGAGTTAAGTATTTATGCCCCAGTCATATTGTAGTACAGTAGACTTTCCTGCTTTCTCCCTTCTCCTTTGTTATCAGTGCTCAGAGTGAGATGGGGTAGAGATTAGCCACAGTGACAGGCAGTTTGCACACCTCTGCCATTTACTGAAGCCACATTGAAGAACTGAGAGGTAAAGAATTTGTCTTACTGTCCTTTATTTCCGAGGTTTTTATGGCTTCAGCTTACTTTCCCCAATCATAAAGCTCAGATGGCACTGCTGAAAATGCCAGCACAGGTGCATTTTCCCAATATGAACAAAGTTCTGAGCAGCAAAATATGGCACAGATCTATGTCAAAACTCTAGATTTTTGTAGCAAATTTAAAGAACCAAACTTAAAATCCAAGTTAAAATTGTGAGTAAAAACTTACATGAATCAAAACACACCACAACACTGGTAGAAAACCTAGGAAAATATGCAAATCAAGAATTGACAACACTCGCCTTGTAGCACATCTCCACATTTTCTAGCTAACCCCTGTTATTCACCAAGAAGCATATGAACCAAGTACATTTGTGGCCTGTGACTCAGCCAGCAATACCTTGAGCTTTCAAGGGCAGCAAAAATAAAAAAAAAGCACAACAAAATTAAAGAAATACTTACGTTTCTTCGATATATAGATTCAGAGAATATATATATAAACAGAAGAATTTATTGCTCCAGCCCTGGGGACCTGCACAGCTTCGCACAACTGGCTAAATAAGGAAGGGGGTTTACACTAATATCTAGTAAGATGAAGCCAGTTTATTTTTTCGTCTGAAAGATAACTAATAAAATTTAGTTCCCACACAGTCTACAACTTGTCAAATTTTTGAAAGGTTCCTCTCCTCTCTGGAAAATTTCTGAGAATTCTGCAAATCCAATATTGTCTAAAAACTTGTGCTCTTTTAGGTGCTCAATTCAGAAAGTCTTCTTCCAAGAAATCCATGTAATTATACAGACACTAAACTCAACATCATGTTTAACTTAATGAGTTTATATCGCCTTTTGTCTGAAATCCAGCTTAAAAAAATGCAGAGTATTGTTGCCCTCTATGTTCTGGAAAGAGAAGTTTACAGAATTCTACCCATTTTCCATGTCTCTCAGTAAGTCAGATTTCTCTTTCCATTTGTGAAGTTCGTGTTATATGCATGCAACTAACAAAAGCAGGAAACAGAAAAAAAGACCTCCCTGACCTCAGCTACTTAAAGACATTGTTGATGTGCATGGAAGGGAGAAACCTGCACTTCTGCAGCACCTTACTAACACACACAGCAATCACCAGGAAGACTCTGGTGGTTCTGAAATGTCCTTTTTAGCAGTCTCTGAAAGCAAGCAGCTTTTTAGAACTGAATAACCAGAACTTTCTGCATGTCTGCTATGCAAGGATTATAGATTCACATGATGGGACCTGACTTTGAGAAGATAGGAGGAATATTTTTTTATCAGATTTTTTACTGTGCATGACACAGTCTTCAAGCTCAAATGAAAGAACCATATGTGAGATGGGGATATAGGGAATTGCTATTACACTTCTATTATGTAATGAGAGGTCATTAGGTTTCAGAAATCATAGAATTTGAAAAAAACAACAAACACAAACCCAGAAAACAAACAAACCCAAATAAACAAACAAACAAAAACCTCCAAAAACAAATAACCCCCCCCAAAAAAAAAACCACATCAGAGAACAGTAACCTAAAAACTGGGGTGAGGTGGAGTTTCTCAAGAGAGATAATGCTGTGCTGAACTGAATGAGACACAGCAAACCTTGTCTCACAAACTCTACTGGAACCATTCACTGTCTGCTTGAGACTGATATACACAAACCCAGAAACAGTTCTGGATGCCAGACTTCGGGACAAATCATGCTTCTGATCTGTCAGCACTACAGCTGCATGGGGGAAGAGCACAAGAATTTTCCACTAATCCTGAAGTAGCCTTTTGTTGGACATACCCAAAAATACTTGCACAGGTATCAACACAGACTTGGCGCCTGCAAACATAGAAGGAGCTGGCTTCTAGGGAAACTGGTTTCTAGGCCTGCTTCAGTGCTGGAACAGGGAGAACCTCATTTCAGAATTGCTCCCACTTCCACATTTCCATTCTTCTTAATTGTAGTTCTTAATGAAAAAAAACCCAAAGCAACAAACAGTAACAACAAAAAATCCTACACCATCACTTCATCTTATGGTATCAAGCCCGCAATTGGCATAAAAGTGCTCAGTTTCTCTTGAGTAAGCAAAGTGATGATTATCTCTTAGTGTTGATTATCTTTTTGAAAATAAAATATGTTTATCAAATGCATGTTTAAATCCCATCCTGTTGTCTTCCACTGAGTGATTAATTATCACAATCTGTGTGCTAAATGATGTACAGATTGGGAGGCTAGACATGCTCCCTGCTCTAGACACTGTTCTATATAATATTTTATCAGGTTCCTTTAATAACGAAAGGAGTGTCATTAATAACTTGCTTCCCTTAATCTATTTACAGGCTGAATAATGCCTTCTTTGCAAATAACACAATTTAGGTATATTTCCTTTCAAGTAATGCTAATCACTTACACCAGCTCTCCCTGAAGTCCTCATCTTTGATTTACTAGAGTTTTCCAAAGCTGAAGGAGGAGGTTTGGAAAAGCAAAAAATGCACTTTCACTTATTTAGCACAGTTTCCCCTCACATAACTTCTACCAATGCCATATCCAAGACGGCAACTGAGAACTGTAGTTCCAGTTCATTTCAGTTTTGTTGATTTTCCCTTGTAAAGTACCCTTACCTTTCTCATATGAAATCAGCTTACACTACTGACCTCAGAAAATTTAAATATTCACATTCAAAAGCACAGATTTTTCTCTTCTGTTACCTGCCTCTGTTTCTCTTAATCTTTCCATGCAGCCTTTTACTCTAACCAAAGGTTGAAAAGAGTGCCTGGAATGAGATTTTTATATCAGCAAAGACTAGTTGTAGATATGATTATGTGACTTCTTAGACACATCTCCAAAACAGCCCCCCCAGTTAGCATGACATATTACACAGACTGCTGCTGTCATTTCTGTTTGGTGCTTCTTTCAGTGCTTCTTCACCTTCCCTCTTCTTTAACAAAATTGAAAGGCTAAAATCAACCTGTTTGGATACAGTCCCACTCCAGTTGTAGATAGTTTCTTATAACCATGAACATTTTCCTTACTAGCAGACAGGTTTACCCTGAGTTTTGTGCTTTCTGATATATTTTGCGTCTTAAAGATGAAGGACTTCTACAGCTTTCAGTACCTTTGCATGCATTGTACACGACCAGTATCTCACTGAAATTCTCAGTGGATCAAAGCAGACATTAATATATCTCTAGCAGAAACAGGCAAATGATTGACTGACTTGCTAAGTGCTATCCAGTTTCAAACCTTTTAAGTATGTCAGAGATTTGTTTTTATGCCATGAGATTCTTCCCAAAGGATGACATACTCACTATGTTAAAAAATTATATACCACTCAATCAAGTTTACTCGAATCTTTCTTTCTGTTGTTTTATGGACAAAAGTAAGAACCTTAAGCTCTGAAGAATCAAAGCAGGAGAACTCCCACCATCAGTAGCTGTTCTGTTGCACAGCCCAGACACAGGCTTGTTATATGCAGGTGAAAGAAGTCTGGATGCATCATAAATCACCACCTCTCTCTTTCTTATTTCTTGCCAACACAGACAATTGCCTGGTGCTTTCCAAACAGGGGGAGGAAAAAACTCACAACCAATACACAAACACCCTTGCCCACACCCCAAAATAGCCAAAGCAAAGCAAAGAAAAAAAAAAAAAAAAAAAAAAAAAAAAAAAAAAAAAAAAAAAAAAAAAAACTAAAACCAAAACAAAACTTCTAAAAAAGAAAAGCAACCCACCCTGCACAAAACCCCTTTACACACCTCTACACATAAGAAAAGAGATAAAATAGGTAGCACATTGCCAAAAGCCACATGCTACTGAAAAGAGATTCTTCTGTGTATTTGTGCTTTGGTACATTGTATTTTAAAAGCTAATGATATGATATATTGAGACGTAGTACAACACTACACTCAAGAGAAGAATATTCTATGGCCATAGACATACTCCAGAGAGAAAATCTGGAGCAGAGGACTTCTGTCTTTGCATGTAAATAACCTCTATAGTGTGTGCAGAGGCAGGGAGATCCTGTCCCTTGGAGATGCACCAGATATGCCTGTGCCATAACTTGCAATTCAAACTTATGGAAAAGATCTTTGTCATAGACAAAGTACTGTGTTAGTGGAGAACATGAAGGTTCCTCAAGACTCCCACCAAGGTAGCTGTGAGATTCCCTCAGTATACTCATCTCCTGATGGTGACAAACAACACCCAGAGTCTAATCTTCCATTTCTCATGAGACTATTTGGGTTGGACCCAGACACTTCTCACAGTAGTTCCTGATCTGCTGTCTCATATCAGGTATTATATACGGAGTTTCTCCCAGAGGTTGAAAAGAAAAAAGTTAAAATGAAAGTAAGCACAACACTATCTTAATCTAATCCACAGTGATTCATTCTTTCTCTTCCAAGTGATCAACTGCACTCTGATCTTCTCAGTGTGTTCTCCACACACAGAAAAATTTTTCCTGTTCCATATTAAACCACTTAACCACGAACTGGTGCCAGAGTGACAATTAGCTGGAAAGATGCACCAAGGATTATGTTACTCTTACACAGCTGAAGGCACCAGTGTCTCCTTATGCTTTCTAGATTCATATCTGCAGTTTTAAGAAACACTGGATCATACTACAGTAATACCACCAATGACTCTTCTCCCTGTGATCCTTGGGTGGCCAAAAGACTGCAAACATCCATTACATCTGCATATTACTCTGCCATAATGCTTGTATCAGTTTAATTATGCTGAAGTAGGAAGGCTGCTTTAACAGAGGTTATAACTCAAATTTACCAAGAAAGTAAATGTGAGTGGAGGTTAGCAGCTTTCTTTCCTTCCGTCATCTGCCAGTTTACTGCCATAATATTCACACCTTGTCCTTTGTATTTCTAAAAACAAAGGACCAATAGGACCAGTAAAAGTTTGTAAAATACCAGGGACTGCAATGGGAAATTAAAATTGGGAAATTATTCACAATCCCTCTATTTCCATAGGTATCTACATTAACAAGTTCTGCCTTTTCCTTGGATTTTGAGACAAGACTGTGTAATACCTTGGTGCAGACCAAGACAGCAGTTTCAATTTACAACATAACATTTTCTAGTTTCATTTTTTATGTAATTATAATTTCAAACATTTCAAAGGCTACAGTAGACTGTGATTGCTGTCTTTGTCTTTAGAATAGACAAGCACATAAATAAATTAATTAAAAAGAGAGAATATGAAAGATGGAATAGAAGCCAAATTCTGCTTGGTCCTACATGAACATTAAGAATGTGGTTCCTTAAACTGATAAAAATCTGAAGAGAGAAAATGCTACGGAAAGAATAAATGCTAATAGTTCTTAAGATGAACATGCTTATCACTCAGCTGGAATATTTCAGGCTGTCATTTAGGCAGCTTTTTAGATTTTGTTCTAAATATACTTAGAAGCAATTATTCTAACTGAAGTAGACTGGAGGTTACCGGTAAACTGTGGAGATTAGACCACTTTTGAAATAAGCAGGTTTGTGGCCACAAGAAATTCGAAGCTCTGTGAAATCTGCTTTGTACCTTAATTCAGGAAGCCGGGAGAGAGAGAAAAAAACTGCTATTAGTGTGGCAGGGAACTCACTGGAAAACAACACAAAAAAAATCACAGAAAGTACACAGTAAGAAACACAGACATTCAGAAACTTAAAAGCTCTGATGTGCACACTGCCACATGTGTAGTTTTGTTCTATTATACCCCTGTACCAAATTACTAACTTGGAGCTAAATTTTACCCCAACATTATGCAACTTGGCAGAGCCATAATGAATAGGCATAAAAAAACCCAACAGGAGTATTTGAAAAGGCATGGGAGGTGTAGAAAGCAAGAAGATAGTGCAATAGTGTTTGAGTGGTCTCACAGCATATAACTGTAAGTAATGGGAAGTAATTTTAAAAAATGGGCCATTGAGGTTGAACATCAGGGAAAAAACAATAAGATGAATTAGACCACAGAATTGTCTCCAGAAGGTATCCTATCTTAAGAGATGTTTAGAACAAGACTCAATGAAGTAGTAAAAAAATACCATAGGAAATAATATTTTAGGTCAAAAAAGGTCTTTTTCTATCTTCAATTCTGTTTGTTACACAGTACTTCAAAGAACAAAGTTGAGAAAAAACAATGAAAGCAAATGGTGGGGAGGTAAAAACTATCTAGAAACAGCATCCTGTTTATATAGGTGAGAAATGGTAGGAGTTTTTCAACAGTGGTGAAAGTTCAGAAAATATTTTCAAGACAGGCATTTTATGCAGCTATATTCCAGGGACTGGAAAAGGAAAACAAAGTATTCCAGTGAAAGACCTGGGGCACAGGCCATACAGATTTGAGAGGAAGTAGAAATGTACCCCACCTATGCTCTTTTGCATAAGTACAGTAGTACGTACAGGTTTTTTGAGGGGGAAAAAAATATAAACCTAGATTTAAAAGGAAAAAAAAAAAGAAAAAAAGAACGAAAAACTGCAGCTTTATGGCAATGCACAGATTCACAGGTTAGGCAAAAGTGCAGATGCCAGAACAGAGGCACACCTCAGCCCTCCATGGTAGGGTCTATGCAAGGGCAGCTCAGCTACGTAAGATCTGTTGCACACACCCAAGCAAGAAAACCAGAAATTCAGACAAAAGAGGAAGAGCAGAAAGCTCTGTACTACGTACTGCCAACACCTAGGGAGAACCATCCAACTGCAGATGGATGCCAAAGTAGACATCCTGAAAACACCCAACAGAATGTGCTGGTACGTGGACCCACTGAATAGCACAGATAAGCTCAAATACTTTCTGCCAGGCTGAAAACTGATAAGGACTCAAAAAACACATGTACTTTCAACACAGGGTGTGTGGGGCCAAGGAACCTTTTGACTCACCAGGGACAGAGACAAACAAAACAAGACTGCAGTTATCAACCTAGGATTAATGGCTAGTTCACTGTTACATTAAAGGCATTGTTTGACAGAGCTGGAAAATAATTTTTGCTGGCACAGTCACAAAGCATTACTTTGATATTAAAATGTCAGTGAATATCTCTTTCAATTATTCTTCCTTTCCTATTTGAAAACAGTGTTTACTCCACACAAACCTAGTGTTATCTCAGTTTAATTCAGAGAACTACTCATATCAGTGAAGTGGAACAAAATAAGGTTGTGCAAAATGTTACAAAATATAAAAACCCACATAGGACATTTAGGACTGATCTTCACAAAAGGAAAGAAGACCATCCAAGCTAAAAGGCCTCGTTGTAGGCTTACTCGTTTTAACCATGCATAATAAACAGGATGATAAATCTTTTAACACTTCAGTAAAAGTTTCCATGAACTATTTCATAACCTTCTTTCAGTGCAAGGTATGGAATATTTTCAAATCATCTGACAGTAACCCAAGACCTTTAATTTGCACCATCTACAAAGCACATAACTTGCTATGCAGAGGAAGTGATAAGCTTTAAATACAGATGCCAGACTTATCAGAAGCCCATACGTATGGGCACTGTGAATATAAAGCAAGCACACAATACCATCAATTATGTGGTTAGAATTACCTCCCTCTTCTTAACAAAACAAATGAAAATCTGAGTTTTCAACACCAAAGACTAGGTGGCCACTGAGTGAGAAAAATCTGAAAATAGGTTCAGAGTACAGTAATACATTTCTTTTTAATAAAAACACCTGTAACCACACAGTGTGGCCTATCTCTCTGTCCAAAATAGCCACAACTAGATATGTCCCATCCTACTGTTCACACAAATGTTTCAGGAGTGGCCTAAGTCAGTGTCACCACTCTAAGAATTGCTGTAGTAGATACTATCTTAGGCTTCAGGCTTTAACATTGCAAGAATCGGGGGATGCAAGAAGAAGTGCAAGGCTGAATGTTATGGTCAAACTAAGCACCAGGTCAAGAAGGTATGACTGAACAAGAGTGCTGTCAAAGCTGAAAGTCGAGATTCCCAATGTCTCCGCTGTGTTTTGTGAGAAAGCAGGCTAAACTCTTACCAAATGTAAGGGAAGGTTGTTCCTTCCCTTCACCTGGGGTCAGAAGGAAAGCAATGTAAAACTTGGGCAAGGTTTCAATATGAAAGGCAAAGTTACAGTGTCCTAAAGCATGCCAGTGGAAATGTAGAAAGAGTATGTGCAAGAATATCATCATCATAGTAGAAATGGCACATGGGGGGAAAAGCCCCACATCAAAAATGCTGATTTTGGAAATCAGAAATCCACTTCTTAAAAAGAATTGTAGCTGAGATTATGCATGCCCATGTAGTTTCTTTCATCTCTATGTGGTTCCACTGGCTGCAGATCTCTTACAGGGTCCCTTACACAGCCAAGGTTATGCACTTTTGCGGTTTCTTACTAGGCTATTGTAAACTTTAACTCAAAGGCATCAAGTAGAAGTACGTGACTTCCAAGATACACAGACAATGGATACAAAGCAGCATCAAAGATGGAGGTCTTCAAAATGGGCAGCTGCAGAGCTGTGATTCTAAAATATGCCTGACATTTAACTCAATGTTTCAGTGACAGATGGTAAGAGCAAGCATGACCACCAGATGGTAACAGCTATGTAGACTGAGCTCTGCACAGCAGAAATTCAGTGGTTATAAAGAAAGACTTTAAAAATCACATATTTGGCATCTACTAGTTAAGTAGAGTTATCTTAGAGAGGGAAGAAAATACCAGGTGGTTATCAGAAAAAGAGATCTGAGCAGTTTCACAGTTTTTATATGCTCTTTTGTAGTTTTATTCTTCAATTAAATTTACCAGAAAGTAGCCATAAGAACAGAAAGAGACTACTGCTTCACCAAGTAACCCCATGCAAGTCCCATTTAAGCCCATGTGCTCTCAGGCACATCTATGTGACTCTAAAGCAGTGTTCTAGATTTGCAGTAAACAGGCAGCCCTATGCAGTGTTTCAGCTGGGTGTCTGTGGGTAGAGCTGGCAGTGAGGTGGCCCACAGAGACTGCCCTGTTAGAATTCCACAAAGAAATTAAGAGAGTGTTTGGGATGATGATTATGGTACATCAGATGGAATCATTTCCCCTCCGGATTCTGCTAAATCATCTCTGACATAAATCATTTATCCCCAAGGCTCCTGAAAACATTTCTGAGCCACAGATTCTTTGTCTTCAGAAAACACTTGATCTTACCAAGGGCAGCTATCTCCAAAGCATTACCATGTGAGATAACACTCTCTAAAACCTTTTATCCCTTCTCGAGCTTCCTACCAATCACAACAACAGAATATTCGTCTATACTGAACAATAAACACACTGTGTTTTCCCAGGCTTTGCCAGCAGCATTCACCTAATACTATTTTGTTTACACAGAAATCTAAGGCTTGCCCATTTCCATAAAAGGGAATGTTTTTAAAAATTCCACAAGCTTCTTTCCTGCTCAAAACAGGCGTGCCTAGGGAGCATAAGTATAGCAGAAACCAGAAGTATTTGGAAATCCAGTATCAAACACAGGCATCCTGTCACAGACACAAGTTCTATGTCGATTTTTATTCTTGCAATTAGACTTTCTCCAGCAGTACAGTACTGTGAGACTTTTATTCATAGTGTTCTCTTGACTAATAGGAGCCTTGAGATATCTGAAAATGCTGTGCAGTTGTGTAGAATTTTCCACAGAACTAAAAAAGATGTTCTTTCTATAATTGCAGCTGTGTCAGAAAAAAAACAAGCAGCCAGAGCAAGAACAGGCTGAACAAGGGAAACAAGTAAGGCTTGTAAGGGGAGTAAGAAGATTAAGGAGAAAAATAAACCAACACATCAGAAAAACAACAAATTCCCAACAGCTAGGGTGCAAGCAAGGATCAATGGGTATGATGAATCATACCCAAGAATCACAAACATGATGAGAAGCGGACGTCAGGTCTCTGCTCACTGATCTCTCACTGCTGCATATTCAGCATGAAAGTTTCCTGGAGTTTTCCCATTCTTCAGTGACCAGAAGGGATAGAGGAAAAGGGAGGGAAAAAATTATGGCGGAAGAAATAAAAACAAACAACACTGTTAGTTCTTACTCTGTTAAAACTAATGTTGCTACCTCAAGCAATTAAAGTCACTCAGCTAGTTGAGTGTTTTACTGTTGTTTACTCATCATGTGCTCCCCATTTTCATGTTTGGCTTGAAACAAGATTTGCAGAACTGCTGAGCCCTCATAGCTGCAGCTGGGAATTGTGCTTGTACTCTGCAAACTGCTCAATAAGAATCATTTTTCTATATATAGCGTGTTATAAACATATTGTCTATGTACAGTGTTAACTAATGCTAAGTATGCTAAAGAGAAGAAAAAAACACCCAGATTCCTTAGGCATTACAAAACAGACACCTACAGGAGGCAATTTCATGCATTATTTCCAATACTATAGAATCATAGAATGACCTAGGTTGGAAGGGCCCTCAAAGATCATCTCGTTTCAGCTTCCCTGCCATGTGCAGGGACACCTTCTGCTAGACCAGGTTGCTCAAAGCCCCATCCAACCTGGCCTAGGTATTCTTCTGAGAATGAGGCATCCACAACTTCTCTGGGTAACTTGTTCCAGTGTCTCACAGTTCCTAATATCTAATATAAACTTCCTTTCTTCCAGTTTGAAGCTATCATCCCTTGTCTTAACATTCCAAGCCCTTGTCAAAGCTCCCTCTCCAGTTTTCTTGTAGGCCTCTTTTAGGTACTGGAAGGTGCTATAAGGTCTCCCTGAAGTCTTTTCTCCTAAACTCCAACTCTCCCAGCCTGTCTTCATAGCAGAGGTGTTCCATTCCTCTGATCCCATTTGTGGCCCTCCTCTGAACTTGGTCCGAAAGATCCATGTCCTTCTTATGCTGGGGGGCCCAGAGCTGGATACAGTACTCCAGGTGGGGTCTCATGAGGGCAGTGCAGAGAGGAAGGTTCATCTCCCTCAACCTGCTGGCCTTGTTGCTTTTGATGTGGCCCAGGACACATTTGGCTTTCTGGGCTGCAATCACACATGGCCAGCTCGTGTTGAGCTTCTTGCCCACCAGTCCTCCCAAGTCCTTCTCCTCGTGCGCTGCTCTCAGTCCATTCTCTGCTCAGCCTGTTATTTGTCTTTCAGCTTGCCTTGATCCAAGTGCAAGAACCTGCACCTCAGTTCACAACACTTTTCTGAAAATACACAACTTTTTGTAAGTAGATACCAGGAAAAGCACTAAATCAAATAATATTGCATCCCAAGACAATTTTAAATAGCATGTAACAGGTGAGGCTTAGACACCTCTACTGAAGGATGGTGAAAAAACAAAGCTGCTGCTCATCAAGTAAGTACTACACATTTGGCAAAGGAGGTGGGACTTCACAGATGAAAAATTAAACACATTATACAATCCCACGTACCTTGTAAGATATTGTACAAAGAGACTTAATTAATTTTTAAAATTTAACTCTGTCATTTGCTAGTAAGTGTGGCTTTGATTTTGTTATATCAGTTTTGGTCTGGACATTATGGAAAAAGTAGAAGCTCACTGCCATAAATTGTTGAATTCCATAAAAAGGTTTCAAAATTATATACAACTTTTAGGGGATTTTCCAGATGAGAGAGAAAGTAAGAAAAAGCAGAATTAGTACATACAGTCTCCATGCAGGACTATGTCTGCTCATCCTCAAATGAAACTGAGGTTTAAAAAGCATGAGCTGACTCAGACCTAATGGGGTTGGTTGGAGGGCAAAGGAGAAAGAGTTTGTTTCATTTTCAGGAACAGCTTTAGGTTGAAGACTTTATGCTGTATATGTATGGTTGATTTAAGCCAAATAGTGTTAAATTCAAAACATATAGGGACACACAATTTAAGCGTTGGTTAGAAAGGTCTTGGGGAAAAGGGAGAAGAAACAGGGAGAAAAAGAAGTGCAGATGAGAGAATGGAGATAGGATATTTAACATTTTGTAAATATAAACAAACACATGCTAAATCAAGTTATATGGTAAGTTCTGTGCTTGCTCAACATATTGCAGTGATTTAAAAAACAGAATGCCTAGACACAGATGAAACATTTGGAGACTACATATGCTATCACATAGGGTATATGGTGTTACAAACGACTTGCATACACAGAATTAAAACCTTGTGATTTTAAATGTTGCTGTTGAAACATAGTTAATGGCAAACTGCACAACTTAACCACCACCATCGTACCTTCCAAACCTGCTTATTTCTTCCCATTTCCCTACCCTGAACCATCCCTCAAACTGGAAAAAAAAAAATATAAAAAAAAAATAAAAATGCAGCTTACTTTCTGTTCCCATGGAAGCATCACAGATGAATAAATACAATAATTTACTGCTTTTGAAACAGCAGTAATCACTGGTAAATATACTGAGACATATTTGTCTTGTTAATATCACTTGTATCTGCCAACAGTAGTTTTGAAGATTCCCCAGGGCATAACAATTAAGTCTCTAGCACTTCAAATGCATACAAGGCAAAGTATGGCATATAGATCTGGATGTCTGGGTCTTTCTACAGAACTTGATTTGGATTTCATGGATTTCCTATTTATTCAGTCAAAAAAGAATTATGAGCTGCTCATCTTTGGGCTGGAAGGTATCCACAAGAGTACTATAAACTCTCCATTTAGAAGGATGCATTTCAGCACTTTGAGTATTTATAGGTGCTATGACATCATAATGCTGGGAATCACAGTATTTATGTATTTTCTGTAAAGGACTCATTTACAGTAAAGCTATTAGAGAAAGAGAAGAATACTAGTTTGCCCATCAACAAGTGCTACATAAACAAAAATAAGATACATAACATAAAAAACATACTGTGAACTTAAACAGATAGCTGTAAATTAATTTTACTTTTGCCATGAAATACACACTTGAGGAAAAGTAACACAGGGCAATAAGTATGAAAAAAGGAGAGGGAAAAAAAAGAAAGAACTTATTAGAAATACATTAATCTTCTGTTCACCTGCCATACTAGTTGTCATTCAGCTTTGTTCTCCAGTTTCTCCTGTGACACTCTTGCCCTGTTCTGTAGGATAATCGATACTCATTACATCAAATGTGAGGTCACCTTAATCTCACTCTGTACAATCTGAAAAATGTTTTGTTTTGCCATGAATGTAATAACATAGTTGTCATACATGGCAGTTTTGCATGATGCATCTATTCAACAGGGAATGACAGCACAAGCAAAAGAATAAAAAGAATAATCCCCTTTTGTATGAAATCAAGTTTTAATGAAATTGTCATTAATATTTATGTTAACTGTCATCAAAACCTAAAGAGACGTGTTAACATTAGAATCTGAGCAGTTTGAAATCACATTAGTCTACAGTTTCAGAGAAAAACTGCTTTAAATGCAAAACCTCTGATTTCTGTTCTAGCATTGATTGTTCCTTTTGAAAGCATTCCTCCCCACATCCACCCTCATCTTCCTTCCAGATGTTCATGGAGCAAACACCAAGTGGTTTGGATAAATGGATGTATACAGTTGTAAGGGCAAATTGACTTCCATTTGCTAAGAATTTTTCTAGTCAGATTTGCTGATAATAGAACTGCAAAATCTTTCCTCCACGCTGTTCCAAGTTCCCTAGCTACTGATTTTCTAATTTTTTTTTTTTTTTTGGGTGGATGTGGAAGACTTTCATGTTGTTTCATATTGATCATTAGGAATGGACTCTAATAGGAAGCCACGGTCATTATTATGTTCAGTGCCTTATTGAAGGTTCCCTCTACACAATTTGAAGAAGTACATATACGTTGGAAACTACCAGTTTTGATAAAGATGCACAATCTACATGTGTAACAGCAAGAGATAGCAGGAACACATAAAGGGAAGGAACTTCTGCCACCTGTACAGGTAGAACTAACTCTTTCTTCCAGAATACACATGTGGAAATCTGTGCAGCCTGAGTTCAACTTCGATTTTTTATTTTTTATTTTTTTTCTTTCTATGTCTTCTCCTTCTCCTGATGTGGAAATCAGCCATCCATTATAATAAGCATACATTGCTGGTTTGCAACCAGCTACACATTGTGCTAAGGAGTATGGTCGACTGTAAAGGCATAGGGTATCTGACCACTTTCTACTTAAAGAACAACCCCCCCACCCCAAAAAAAACCCAGACAAACAAAAAAACCCCCACAAAAACAAAAACCCACCAAATAAAAAAACCAACCAAAAACCCCAAACCCCACAACAAACAATATCCAAAACCAAGCCAAGATCAGAAGAAAATTCATTATCATACACATGCACACTGACAAACATAATGTATTCCTCTCAAGAACCAGTATACAGGCTCTCACACCTCTGATTAATCCCTCATGGCTACAGACAGCAGTGAGTTTACAGAAGGTCCCATAATATGTATTCTTTTAAAAATAAAATCAAACAAACAAAACAGAAAA
>VXBX01002682.1:119208-155069 GCA_013400415.1 Scytalopus superciliaris | reverse complement strand
AAAAATCCAAACCACCTCACCAGGCAGAACTATTCCTTTGAAAACCTTTTCTAAATTCTCTTTTTCTATCTCAGTGGATGGAAGGAGCAGGATCTGTCCTAATTAGCTCAGGGTCAAGCCTAGAAATGGAGCTGCTGCTGTTCATCTGTGCCCCGGACAGTA
Organism: Scytalopus superciliaris; assembly: GCA_013400415.1. Lineage (NCBI taxonomy): Eukaryota > Metazoa > Chordata > Aves > Passeriformes > Rhinocryptidae > Scytalopus > Scytalopus superciliaris. Next base: position 154,907 of record VXBX01002682.1, on the reverse strand, counting down.
CATTTTGTGAAAGGTAGCATCAGAGAAATTGTTGCAATTAGTCTATAACTGCCTGATGTGCTCTGTCCACACTGAGCTGGATTAATCAATCATTAGCAACCTTAATAGTGAGACTGAAAATCCACTAGCAGAATAAACACTAAACAGATGGCAAGTCCTTGACACTGGAGGGACAATTCAATGCAGGCTCCAACAGCTCCTTCCTTCCAGGCAGGCACACTCCAGGGTCCTTTTAGGGAGGGAAGTGAGTGCTGCAGGAGGTACCAGCAGCATCTGCAGTCAGTGTGTCTCTACAGTTCCATGTGTGACCGAGATTTCCAGGCTGAGTCTGGATGCCAGAGAAATGCCTGGGGGGAGCAGACTTGGCAGCAAAGAGGTGGCCAGTCAGTCCTTGCTGCTTAAATCTCATTACTGTCTGACCAACAACAGGATCTGCCCTGAGGGGGAATGGAAGCTCCTGGATGCTACTAGAAGTTGTAAAGGTAAAAATGCCTTTTCCAGTGGGGAAGACTATCTGGAAATACACAACCAAACACATAGATAGCTTTGGTATTGTTACCAGTAATACGGGACCTACCAATTATTTTACAGTCAGAGGAATCGCTGTTCAACCTTGCCTGGCCAGAGGTAATTCTGCAGCAGAAATGCATCTGTCAGACAGAGATTCCTTCCCTCAGATACCAGATACACCAATAAAACAATTATCAGCTACCCCAACAGGTGTTCTATCAAAAATCTCTTACAGTCACTTTTAGGCATCTAAAAAAAGTTGCAACTTTTCATGGAAGATATTTTCAAAATATTAGAGCAATGACTTTAAGCAGAAATAGGTACATGTAACCCTTCCACTGCATAATTCCTTTGGGGAATCCTAGATCACAGGCTTTGGGCTGTTTGTTGTTAGGCCTCTTGTTTAAAATAACCACTTAAAAAGGCCTAACGATGTGGCTCAATTTTGTTAAAACCTGAGAAGAGCAAAGTTCAGTCCTCTGTCTGGAGAAAAAACCCAAAACCAAACCAAGAAACAGAAAACTCAAGCTCAAACATTTGAGAGGTGTTTTTAAGTGAGGTCTGTATGTACCCCATGGCACATCAAGTTGATATTTGCCCATATTGACCCTTCTCTGCCTCTCCTAATAAGAGAACTAGGTGCAGGTGCTCATGGCTGGGGGTTGTTGCAGGTTCTACACACAGTATGTGGTTTTATTGTGATGCACCATGCCACAGTATTATGGGTTGCATTAAAAGCTTACATGACCTCAAAAAGAAACTGGACAAGATCAAAGAAGCACAATTCATTAAAGGCTGTTAAATACAAAGAAATTACCCTCTGACTCAGGGAGTCCTTGGCTTGTGACACAGTGGAAATACCACATGCCAACTCTTTTCCTATATTCTTCCCCTAAAACCCACCTTCAGCTCCTGTGAGACAGGACACTACACCAAATAGATCTTGATTCGGCACAGTCATGCACTTGTAATATAATCACTTAAAGGGGAAGGAAAAAACTCCTACAAAGGCTTTTGTAATTCAATTACTGTATCATTTTGCAAGCATCAGAAAGTTTAAAGAATTGCTTCTGGTCTTTTAACATAAAATTCACATTCAGTTCTGAATTCCTTGGAGTGTTAGACATACGAAGTTTGTTTTAGTTTCTTTGTTAACACATGCAGAAGAGTTTTTTATTTGAAGTATTCTTCCGATAGATACAAATAAAACACAAGTATGCCACCCCCAACTGAATTGTTTACATTTGTATTACTATGCTAGTTTTACTGAGAGATAAGAGATGGTAACAGAGAAATTGAAGTGGGGTACACCTCACTTCAGTGGACAGAAGTGTAGCTACATGGCATTTACTCCATGATGACCAAAGGACAGCTACTCATATGATTACCCATTTCCAAAATAAAATTGCAGGAAAAACACTACAAGTTTTTTTGCAGGATACATTATTAAATTCATGCTATAAGAACATGGAAAACTAACATTTTTTTGTTCTTGATATGGACAGTCCTTTTTCTAGTTCTATATTGTTATTGAATTATTTAATTCAATATCTATAGGGTATGCTTTTGGCCCTTAAAAAAAACCAGGAGACAAAAACCCCTTTGAACACATTAAAAAGAGACCACATACTTCCAACCATTTATAAACCAAGTATTAGACACTCAATTATCACAGCTAAAAGTTATGTGCATTATTTCATTTGAGCCAGAGTTTACAGGAGGCCAGACAATCTTATGTTCATTTAATTCCTCTAAAGCTACAAGGCTCTATACATTTTTATAGTAAGTCTTGAAAATTATACACTTGCATGTACACTGATTTCACTACCCTATTCTCAGAGGCTACACCTACTCACAGGTCTGTGTTTGTGGGAATTTCCTGTAAAAAAGTGCTACAGATAACTCATTTAAATTTGTACTTTTTTTTTTTATCTTGTCAATTGGGATCTAGACACATCGTGCTTCTAATTTTATATCTTCTATCCTCCACCATGTTACTACTGCACTGAGGGGGCTGAACTAAAATCTTTCACAGATCAAGAAGAAAAACAGTGCAGTTGAGGCAGCAATAAAAGCAAATTTCACTGCTGCTCTCAACAGTGTCTTTCAGTCACTTGTCAAAGTAGAGAGACACAGAAGGCAAATCCCATATTTCTGCCTTTGTCACTGACCTAGACCGGAGGGGCAGTAGCTTTTTGCAGCACTGGTCACCAGTTTACTAGAAGGCAGAAACTTCCTTCAGTTTATATGCCTTAGAGACACAGAGTAATAAAGGGGTGGAAAAGGTTTGAGGCAACATTCATTCAGACTGAACTTGGTCTAATGACCTATAGGTGAAGAGATCTGTGTATCCCATTACCATTTCTTTGAGTCATCCTGACCTTTTGTTCCCCACTTTTATTAAAAGACCTGAAGATTAATGCAGGGAACAAATGGCAGAGAAATAAATCTTCATGTGTGTTACATCTCAAAATGATGTTTCACAAATGTAATTAGGTAGAAAATGTGTTTGGGTGTTTTTTCGGTTTTTTGTTTTGGGTTTCTTGCTTTTTTAAAAACACGAAACAAAAATCACTATGCAATAGTGCTTATAGGTGTCTACCTTGAGGCTTCTATAACTTTGAAGCAATTGTAGGTAAAGATATTGTTCAGAGTTTAAGTTTTACAACATTAAATGGCTTTATTATCTTTCCAATTTCAAAGGAACTCAGTTCCTCCAGGAACACAACATAATTAGTCATCTGCAGACATTATAGAACAATTATTTTTTTCCCCTAACAAAACTACAATCCTGTACTTATCTTTAAAATACTTTATAGCTTATCTTGCCTTTGAATTTAAATAGGGGGAATGTATGCCAAATTAAAATTAAAAGCATCTTATTTACCTGACTTCCCAGCTTGGTCGAATTTGTACTATTGTTTCAAATAAGCAATCGCCCTTTACATTCTACGATCAATAAGGCTATTGTTTAGTTGAGACTCTCTTCTGCTACTTTCAGGTGTTTGGGTGACCTTGCTAAACTGAAAGGCAGGATTGACTTGCTGGTATTTTTATTCTGGACAAATTTATGCTGACTCATTTAATTTGTAGTCTAAAAATACACTTTCTGCCTTCCCCTGTTTTCATTTAGAAGCTGATTTTGCTTCTCATATAAGAATTCCAAACACTCAAAGTTGTAAGCAATGAAAAATATCCTGAAATTAATGTTAAGCCCACTCCTGCCCTACTGGTTCATTTTATGCAACCCTAGATGTTGGCAGCTGCAGCATCTCATTCTTAAATAACTACTCATTTTGCATCCAGCTCTTTCACTACTACAACCCAGAATGTATGCTAAGATAAATACATTCCCAAAGTATTTAGGTAAGTTGTCAAGACTTTCTATTAAGTAAACAGCAAGTAAAATCTGCAAGTGAGGAGAGGAAAAAAAATACACCATTTTTAAACATGTAGTCCTTAAATGAGTACTTTTGAAAGCATGATTCATGGATGCATATATGGGCAAAAATATCCTTGCTTGGTGTCTCTTTAAACTGCTAACATACTCATTTAGTGTTTTCCTTTTTCATTTGGGAGGTCTCTCATTACATATCCCCTAGATTATTTCAAGCATTTCAGGAGTCAGCCCAGAGTTGGGAGAAGGCACAAAACCCCTCTTAAATATAAATAACGTATCCCAGCTAAATGCTGGTTCCTTTTATGTTTAAGCTGCTAGGAGGAAGAAACACTATTTTACACTTTGTTCTGTGCAAACTTTGAGTGCTTGGCACCTTTTGCCACTGGCCTCACCCCACCTCTAATTCTCAGAGCACACGAACAGCCTCTGACATGCTTTGTAAAATGACACTCCTTGGCTATAAGTACAGAGGGCATGAAACTGTCCTCTTTTTGGCTCTTCCAGGATCACAATAGAACTGTCATATTATAAATATCGGGATCTTGCTGTAGCTTTTTACATGTTTAGCTATTCAAAGTTTATATTTTGATCTTTTATTCCCTGTCGTCAGTAATTTTCTCGCCTACTTCCAATTCCACATGCCTAGAGAGTGCTGAGCCACAGTGGAGCAACAGTTAACTCTACAAATAACCCTACCAATTTTCGATGGAGAGTCTTTGACATGTTTTCTCACTGCCTTCTGCCTCCCACCAAGACCTAGGAAATAAACCTTTAGAGGGTAAATGTTCAAAGGAAGAATTGACAAAATTTGAAACAGCAGCAAATGAAATTGGAGTACATTTTTCAAAAGTACCTCTTTGTCATTCAGACCATGATACTTTATTTAGTGAGCTAATCACAAAGAACTATTGCTGAATAAAAGCTATAGAGACTCTACACAATGTACAGTTTAGAGAAAAAACAAGAAATCTCAAAGAATATCTGTAAATATCAAAACCATTTTAAGAAAAACATGTGGTTCATAACTCTAATATTGAAGAGAATTGCCAGTGAAGGAAATTTTTATTCTTCCCCTCCCCTTGCCTGTTTCATGTCTCTGACCAGCAATAGTAGCACTTCTATTTTTGTCTTCTATTTTTTTCCTTTCCACACGTTGTTAACTTTAATATCTTACGTACGTAGAGTATTAAAGTGGAGATGGTGCTTTCCTGTGCTCTAATTATTCTGAATTAACCCCCTCCAAAGTGATAAATGAGGGGCATGAAATACACATTTGTTATTTCTGGACTACAACAAATTAAGGTTTCTAGTGAAGATGGTTCCAGTCCTTGGAAAACTCAAGTTATACATAATGTCTCTCTAGCCCAGCTTGTCAGAAATACTGCACAGACATCAGAGCTCTACTTTACATGTGGCTTTCTACAAAAGCATGGAATGAAAAGTCTTCCTCCTTATCTTTGGCACACTCCTTCTAAGAGACCACGCAAATGTGGGATGAAGACCACAGCTGAGATGTGTCCTTCTCTGGCACAAGAAGTATCTTTACCTACCAGGCTAGAACTGATCTAGGCTTAGGCCAGAGCTTTCTTGAGATGCTGGTCTAAGAATAGACAGTAAATCACTCTCCCCTCAACAAGTTCAAGATGATGCTGCATACACAGCTACATGTCTGTTTTGGCAAGCAAACCAACCCTTTAAACTGAAGAGAACTTGTCAAAAAACAGGACGAAAACACCTATCCAAAAGAAACACATAAAAAAGATTTGATACATTCACATTTCTTGGTGCTCTGGGGAACAAGAGCTTGATCTGAAAGAAAGCTTCAGCTGAAACCTGTGGTATCTGCTCTTCTATAAACAATGATGACAACAATATGATCTGCCCAGTGAAAATATTAAGAATGCTGGAGGTCCATTTCTCAGGGGAAAGCTACTTGTTTTGAATTATTCACTTAATTCCTCAGTTAATTAATTCCAAGGATCTGGCTATTGCATCCAGGCTATGATCTTTCAAACTGTGTTTAATTGTCATTACAGAAGATGAATTTTTCTCTCTCTTTTTGAAGCCAAGGCAGAAATCATTGCAAGAAAAAGAATTAAAAGAAACACAAAAATAAGCCAAACAAAAACAACAGAAAAACATGCAGAACAACAAACACCACCAAAACTCTACAGCTCTAAGAACAGACTGAAAATTAACATGGCCTAATAAAATTCATGGTGGGGCTTTTGCTCATGTCATCTAGAAGAGAACAAACATATTGACTAGTGCTCCTCCACAGAGAATCCTTCAATTGCCAGCATTCACATAAGCCTGTAGCTATAAATAAATAATTTTTGATTTATCTACGTTATAAATATACACCTTTCACATATGAGCAATTTATAGATGTAAGAAAAGCACAGTGCACAGAGAGCAGGGCATGGCACGGACCTGGACTCCAATCCAGTCCCCTCAGACCCAGGACAAATCACTGGCATTCAAGTCCCATTCATTTATTGCTACCTTCAAACAAAGCCACTACAAATGCCACACTCAGTACCATGACCTTTCTCTGCCTGTTTCCACCAGGTACAAAGTAGTACTTTATTCATTCTTCATAAAAGCACATGCAGCCTTTTACCTGCAACTTTCAAAGCGACACTCCATATACAGTCTTTTTCTGCTGTACACTCCACTTTTCAGATCCTCCTACAGAAACTGAAAATAGTTTGGCAGATCTGTATGGAAACCCTGCTTCTCTGTAAGGCCTCAAAGAGAATTTATATTCATCCTATATGCATGTATCTGCCCTCTGTGGGATATTGCCAGCTCAGCTAGGGTTTCTTCACCATCTAATCCATGCACATCAAAGCATCTTAGGAGCTCCAGAATGAATAACTACAGGCTTTCATGACATAATTTATACACATACCTAATGTGGTCAGCCAAAGACATCTGCAGTCCTGAGGAGTAATTCAAGTTTCAGAACTGCAGCCCTGAAAGTTCAACGCAGTTGGCGAGGCTTCACCACAATTAACACAACTCACTGCACTCCCCAACACCCAGGACACAAGGTGGTATCAGTGAGCCTGTCACAGAGCAGTGCCATGCAGTGTCATTGCCTGTGACACTTCCAGACATCTGGTACAGCCATTAAGTCACCGGCCATTCCCACCAATACAGTGCATGGCAGCATTTGGGATGCATTATAGCACTACAGGAGGATTTTGTTAAACCTGCACCCATCAGCACTCAGGAAATGCCAGAATTCCCAACATCTGGGCATCCCCAAATGCCCCATGAAGTTCACATCTACAGAATGAGTTACAGCATTACCTTGGAAATTTTGTATTTTTAAAATATTCTGTTCTTTAATCAAAGTTTTCAAAGTTAGGGTTCAGAAAGCAATTCTGTATGTATACAACCTGAATAACTGAAATCTTTAAAAAGTTAGAAAGAATTGGATGCAACTCAATTTAGGAATGCAGAAACACCACATTGTTGTTGTTTCACTGTATTGCAGTAAATGTAGGCTTTCGACTTCTCAGCCCTCAAGTAATTTCTTGGGATCACACGAACCAAAATGTTTAATTAGATACCAAGCTCTTGGAGGCAGAGACATCTTCTGTTTGTAGCGATGAAGTTTCTAGAGTGTTTTTGAGCATGGTAAAGATAGTTTCCAAAGAGCTTTGTGGAAATATTCAGAATACAATTTTTCCTTTCTGTTAAGCCCCAGAATAACACACCAGATCCTTAAAAGCTTTCAGTAGGATGGGCACACAACCCACCAGATGCCCATTGCAATTTTTATCTTTAAGTGTCAAAATGGCAAATCTGTCTGCAGAGATTTTTGCAAATGATTCAAGGCCTTTACAGTTTATTCTAGTGTTGTAGTAGAAAGAGTCTTCCTTTGGAAATCTGTATTCAAAGGAAACTGAAAACCAGGTTTGTCTTTGGCACATGGATAAAGGCATTTAATTTTTAGTGGGACTATCTGTGGGGGAATCTGTAAAATAGACAGGAGAACAGGGCACTTGGCTCATAACATCATATAAATAATTGTACTTCTCAGATGGAATCATTACATGCTTATAAGCAAAGCCNAAAAAAAATTAAAGAAAAAAAAATGGTTATCCTCAATAATGTCCTCAGGCAAAAACTTGTTAAGCCAAACCAAACTGTCTCATTCCATTGCACACCTACCTCATGGAAACTGCAGTTGAAGTGCCTCTCACTCTCCTTCCAATCTCTTGGGCTGGGCTACATTTTGACAACAACCATGATTTCCTTGTATTTTCAGACAGGTTGGAAATCTTACATGCTCCAATTATAGCCTCCTTCAAGGAAATGTGAGTAGGAGGCTCCTGAACTACAGTTCCCATAATGCATTTATACCTGGAATAGTTATATCTAATCCTGCTTCTAATTCCAATGAAACAAAAGCAAAAAACCTCCTTTTTGGGGCTTTGTGAAAAGTGCTATTCTCTAGCTCTTCCCTCCCTATCCCAAGATGGAAATGACTGCCAAGAAGTCTACGTCTCACAAAATGGACATTGCTGTTCTCTGTAACTCATGGCTAATGATTACTATGTTCAGTATTAAAGAAAATATCAAACAAAACTGCCCTACATATAATAACTATTGAAAATGCTGGGGTTTTGAAGAATCCCTCTTTTAAATAAGGGAAACTCTAACAAAGGATGTCCTCATCTGCTAGGGGGAAGATGGTATGATGAACAGCTGTTTGACTCATACCACTACACAAGTAAAGGTGTCCCAATGCATTTTGACATTATTACATAAGGCATGAGAATGACAAGACAAAGAACTAGCGAGCTGGTTTTCCCTCCAAAATTCTTCCTCAATGGTTCAAATATTTACCAACACTTCATTTACACTCTACCATTCAACCAGTTCTGTGCTCCTTACAGTACAAATAAAACTCGGAGAATACCAGAGAGATGTAATGTATCATCTTTATACCTGTTGACATGGCAAGCTTTGATCTTTAGGTCTGCCTTAAGCTAGGATCAGAAAGAAGGGTGCAAAGCTTCACTGGGCTGTTTTGATTCAGGTTATAGGTGTACACTCATCGAAGCTATTAGTCACATAGTGACTGCAGTACAGTTGGTCAGAAATGAGGGCAAAAAATCATTTAATTTTTGTCCAAGTGTCAATAAAGTGACTCATTTGAAAGAATCCTTAGAATAAAAAACCCCCATAAAATACAAACCAGCAAGAGCTTAAGATGGATTACAGCAGAAAAAGGAAAAAATGAGAATGTACTCTTCAAGAAAAGTACTGAGCAGCTGTTCAAGGTTTTAAGTGCACATTCTCTGTATATTAAGGAGTCAAGTACTTCAACAACCAATATCCCCATGTTCATCTGCCTACAGCCCCTTGGCGTTACAAACTGTACATGCATACATAACTGCAGACTTCCTATGAGTAATTTGAGCCAAGTGCCGGAGACCAAAGTTATAAGATCAGGTTAAAGCAGTATCTACAGTATCTACAGGTCCTGGTTCTTTTCAAAGTGGGTTCCAAAATTCTTTTTTTTACTGATGTAACATCAGTTTACTGTGTCATTACTGTAAATCAGCTCAGAAAAAATGTTGCCATTCAACAAATGGTCTTACACCAACATCTTTCCATTACAGATTTCCCAACAACGGGGTGGATGTTAAAATGAAATGAATGTAGACAATGAAACTTAACTGAAACCCAGCCAACACAGAAACAACTGTACTTTTGGATGCCATGTGTTTAACTTGTAAAACTTCTCCCAATACCTATGCAGACAAGTTTACTAGAAAAACAAGCAAGCAAAGAACAACAAAAGTCCTCAACACTTTCAGGTTGACTTTCATGGATTTTAGATGATATACGAGTACTAGTTTCATTAAAATTTTTTGTTGCAATTTCTGGTTCCAAATCCCTTAGGCCCATTTTCAAATTCTGCTAGATTGCTGTAGTGGTATATTCTTTTACCCAACAACATATATATACAGGCTGCAATATCCAACAACTGATGAAGTGTTTGCAAACTTAATCTCCATTTTCTTAAAATAAGGCATTGCTATGACAACGTACAACTACCACACCACAGCTCCAGCAAAGCAAGCTGCAGAAAACACTATTCATCTATCTACACATTGCTTTCCTCTATATTTTTCCATCAGATTTCCAATTTCCTGTCTTACTTATTTTGAATCCTTGTGACTGCAATTCAGCTGGTGTTTTAATTTTCAGAGGTCTAATGTATTATAACCCCTGCTTTACTTCCTCACAGAAGAAACACCCATCATTGTCTCTAGCCTGGGATCTTTGGGTGCTCCTGTGAACAAATATCATAGTAAACAAACCATTTCAGATTTTTGCACCATTAACCTTTTTCATTAAGATCCCCACTCAGATTTTACAACAGCCCTGCTGACCCTTGGCTTGACTGCAGATTTCTTGTACACTTTTTTTTTAATATTCCACATATTTAACCCAGTTTCTCATGTGTTATTTACTGCCTTGTGTCCCCCTAGAGTTTCTATATTTCACTCAAGTTTTCCTGACATATCTTTTTATTAACTTTCTCCTTCAATACCTTACACTTCAAATAAGCTGCCTTATTTATACTTCATATGCTCTTCCTTTGGGTTTTTTTATCAGTTAATTAAAGAAAGACAAAACCTTCATCTCAGTGTGTTTTTCCCACCTCTTTCACTAGTCTCTCACACAGCGGATCAGAGTACAACGGAACATGTTTAGTTGAAAAAGTATCCCTTTGAAATCAGAAGTCCATGACCAAACTGAAAGGGCTTTGGAGAACAAAATTCATTTGAAGGCCCACAAAAGGCAACAGGTTGACATTAAACACTTTTAAAAAAACAAACAAACAAAAAAACCCCAACAACAACAAAAAACCACACCACCACCAAAAAAAAAACCCAAAACAACCCACCACCAAAAAAAAAGCATTGGAGGACACCAGATTGAACAGTAAGAATATCCAAAAAGGATGTCAGAAATAGGGGAAGTAAGGTCCTGAAAACAAGGAATTCAGGTTGTCAGCTTTACAGAAGACATTTGGGTTGGCTGAATAGCCTTTGCCAGCTTAAAGGCAATGATAAAAACCAAAAGTAAAACATATACACACAATCATACTTTATTGAAACATATGATAAAACAAAAAAAGTATTTTGAACTATTAACATTGTGTTTGATGGGTAACATGGACTACCTGCTAGATGTTAAGTCTCTAGTCCCCATCTTCACTGCTCAGCCAGCATTCCTGAAGAATTTCTGTAGAAAACCAAATGGCAAATTAACACACAGTTTTATTGTATGATGTGGACATCTGCCTGAGTATAAGAATTGAAAACCTACCGACACAGATTTCATGAATAATCTCAAACAACCATTAATGAGAAAAAGAAAGCTCACTTATCAATAAGATCTCCTAAACTGCAGTGAGAAAAATTTAATGGTTCTACATCATGTTAGTAATCCCCCCATACCATCTAGTCCCCCTTAGCAGCAGTTTTAGAAATATATCCAGTTCATAATATTTTATTAGCCTATATAAAACATGGGATTAATCTGTTCCAAATATCTACTTAATTTTAGTCTTAAACCAAATATTTCATTAGTATTTTTGAGCTTAGATTCTTACTAATTTGAAAGGAGATAATGTATTTAAATTTTTTAATGCCCTGAGCAATACCAGTACATAACTTTTAAGAGCAACTTGCATTCTTAATTATACTCTTCCCATCCATGCTACACAAATAGTATTATTTATATCTTGGTACTGGTCCACTAGTCAATGTACCCGAATGTATCCTAGGCCAGAGAACATAAGTCTGTTAGAGCTACTCATTCAATGTCTTGCTCTTTAACTAAGCTGAATGCATTCCTTTTTTTTTCCCTTGGAGGGTAGAAGGGAAGGAAGACCACCTGCAATAATAGAGCTTTGATGTCATCTGCTGAAGCAGAAGTGACTCCAGATAGGGTGCAGAAGAAATTGCATCTACAGGAGTCTCATATTCAGATCAGACTAATTCTTCAACATCTGATATGCCACCTTCGTAAGTATAAAAAGCTGATGTATAACAAAATCTCATGCCAGTCCACCATCAGCCTTTTATAAGCGGAAATGTTTTTCTTGTTTCCAACAGCTTGCATATCCCAAAGTGCATGTGACAGACAGTTTGTGCTGTTGGCAGTTCTTGGGGTTTCCCAAAAACCTCTGCTTTGATTTTCTTCTGACTTCACAAAAACATGCACCTTACCATTGCAAATGATTCAAACAAGTCCTTGAAATCTATTGTGTTGGATCCTTCAACACATCCAGACTGTACACGGTTTGAGCTTCCTTCTCCCTCTAGTCTCTATGTAACATCTACTTTCAGACTTTGCCATACTATATGCCAAAGGTCTCTGTAAGTTTCAAAGGACTGTAAAAGACAGGGCAGCAGGGAGAACTTCCAAGACTGCAGTATGCTATTTGTGCACACGAGGTCCAACCTATCTGCACAGACCTGTCTCTCCACTAGACTTGTTTGCTCTCCATGTCATATGACTATAAAGGAGGAGAAGATAATACTATGCTCCACTAATTTTAATCTTTGTCTTCTGGGCTGGAAATCCCAGTGATACTGTGCAGGTTTGACAACAGTGCTTGAACCCATGCTGCTTCTTGGAGCTGTTGGTAAGTTTCTATCCAGCACATTAAAGCGTCATCAACCTGTTGTAATGTCAACTTTATTTCAAGCAGAGTTTTAGAGAGATGGTAAAGTCCATTATATGAGACTCCAGTAAACAGAAGGGCAGAATACAAATATACCATTTACTTACCTATACAAGAGTGCTTAGTAAAGACATGATGAATATAGCTATCTTAGCAGAAACACTTAGAATTCTATTACATTAATATGTCTGGACACTCATTTACTGCCTGCAGTTTTTACAGCATATATCTTCTCATAACATTTTCAAGTCCTTATTTAATAAATAATAATAAAAAAAAAACTAAAAAAAAAAAAAGGGAGAAAGGGATGGTTACAGCAAGAAAAAAAGGAAATAAGTTCTATATGGTATTCAATCTACAGAGGAGCAAAGAAGTAAATCATTGCTTTCTTTCTGGCACAATGTTTTATTGTAAGACAAAAATTCGATACAAACATCAAGATCTCTCACTGAAATGAGTCAACATGAGTCCATGAGAACTGCTAAGTTGTAAAGAAGAGATGATAGGAGAGTGTAAAAACAGATTAAAATAGGTGCCCAATCTGAGTTAAATAATATTTTTCTTACCTGGACATGATCAGAAGCATGACTTCTCTATATGATAACATCTACTGCACTAGACAGTAAAACAGTACATCCTACTTTTTGGAGGAAAGAGATTCACATGTTGCTATACTTGTTTTAGTTATAATCACCTAAACTATAGAAACTAACATTTCAACATTATGACTGGATTGTAATGAAAATATTTTAAGAACAAGCAACAAGTAATTCCAGGCTTCTCCCTAAAATTTCGTCTTTCTATCCAACTGTTAACTCTTGTTTGCTTCACAAAAGTAATTAGGACTGACATGCTTGTACAAACATGCATTAGCATAAAACTTTAACTGGAATAAAACAGCTCATGATATGTCAGGCACATTGGAACTCTGACACAGGATTAGTATATCGATAGGAGTCACTCATTCATCAGACTTCAGTGAAAAGCATGAAATTCAGAGTGACTTTTTAATACATAAATAGTAACAAGTGAAACATTTTTGTTCCGCATTGTAGCACTGTTTGAGCTTCACACATCCAGAGCAAATTGTTCAACTGGTAACAGCCTTTCCTGAAAGATAGTATGAGATCTCAGAAAAGCACTAAGCCAGATTCATGAACTTTGAATAAGACATTAGCAGCAGCCACTTCAGTAGAACTACGCATACCCTGAAAAATTTGCATATGTTAATTACTCTATGAACTGGAGACATAGTACTCTCCAATATGCTCTTTTACAAATCAACCTTTCAAAATACTAAGCATTTACCAATGTATTTACACTTTGTCCTGCTGTTTCCACTACAGAGGGTAATTCCATTTGTCAAAAGTCTCAGCTTGATGCATTCCTTGCTCCAACAGTACTCCCACCCAGGTAAACAACAGTGGTCCATGGGGCGGGAGCTTCAGAACATACAAGCACGGCATGTACTGCAGTTAAAACCATATTGGTGGTGTTTTGCCATGTACATTCTTTTTGCTTTCATCTGTTTCTATCACATCCCTGATATCCACCTGAATGGACAGCGTGCATTCAAGTAGGGTTTGCTAAGGATGAATATGTTCCTGAATATGCCAAGTGTGCTCTTTTACTGCTCAGTCCTTTATTAAACTACCTGAATATTAGTGGCCAGAAATTGGTATGATTAAGGTTTAATGAACTGCTGATTAGCACTAATGAACACAACTGAACACACATTTTATTAAATGATTTGTCTCTTTTGAAATGGAAGTAATATTAATCCCATTAATAAAAATTATTTGGGTCATTTCTGAGCAACTGTTGCACTCCTTGGAGTTAAAGGAGAGAAATCAACCAGTGTGCTGTCTGATTAGTGTTTCAGCATGTTTTACACATCAATAGTTAGGGTTCACAGACTGTATTTTCTAGGACTAGTAAGGTCAGATGAAAAAGAAGTTTCTGTGAGTGCTATTTGACAGGAGAGACATATCCTTATGATCTGGCAGAATCTGAAATGATCGGCAAACAAGAAATGGGAGGACTTTGTCCCTAGTTCCAAGTAATAAATTAGTAATAAATAGATGTGACTGGGAGGAAGACAACATGCAGACAGAAAAAAAAAAAAAAACAAAACAAAAAACCAAAATAAAATACAAAGCAAAAATATCCCTTTACTCCCCAAACCTAAGCAAATATGATTGGGAAAATATTCTTTCATACTCTTCCATACTTTCTACATAACTTTCTGTTTAAAAGCTTTTTGAAAGCTGCATCTATGCATCTGCCACAATGTACTGCACTAGTTTAGACACAGTCTGAAGGCTTAAAGACTTTACAGAAATACTGAGGAAGTACTGATGAGCAATTGTTCCCCTTATGTAAGATGCAGTTAATCCTCCTACAGTACAATGCCATAAAATATCCATAAATACTCTTGGATTTGTGATGACAAGTGATGAGAACATTACTTTTGCCTTTTGAGTCCTGTGTTCCACATATCCAAAGTGACATGTTGGGTTATTAAGATATCATTCCAATTAATAAGCGAGATTGCTACCAAATAGTTGCCCACTTCCTAGGTTAAGTCAGTTGTCCCCAGGAGGATTTCTTACTGATTATTCAATCAGATATGAAGGAGGAAGGACTGACAAGAACACAGCCCAGGGCAGTGTTCTTCAGAGACTGCATTATCTGCTAACAGGTAACATAAATAGACACTGCACCTCTGAGCACTGCAAATTTTACTAATTTTCTTTCTATTATCATAAGCATTAATGTTTGCCATTCCAACTGCACAGCAACCCTGAACAAAAATCAGTACATTTTTACATCTCCAATCTCCAGTATTTTACATCTCTCTCCAATATGCATTGTATCTACGGCCCTGATGACATTGAGGAATGTGAAGGAAACAAAAAATGTATAGAAGAGTTCCTGGCATAGTTAAAAAACATAATTAAAAAAAAAATAATCAGCAAATGCCTGTTGACTTGATGGAGTTTTCTCTAGTCCTGGTTCATTATGGTTTTGAAATCATTTATCCCTTTGTTAAATCAAGGCCTACCACCATCAAAAGAAAATCCAAGAACATAGCTAGGGATTTAAACAGAGCATTAGAATATAAACTCTCTGCACGCAAACAGCCAGACTCAGTATCACTCACATATTAACTGAAATGATTAACATAGCGAAACAGGGACACAAAAAGAAAGGCTAATGGGAACTTTTCAAGATGATTTTCATGTAATTAAGTACATTGGGCTAAATTTTTCTTCAAATGGTTCCAACATGAAACCACAAGAATCCATTTGCATTTCAATACCTTGCACCAAAAGAGAAGCCATGGACAGAATTTGGCCTATTGCCAATAATACCAGCTAAGCAAAACAGCTATTTTTTTTTCTACTATGTCACTAATCGAATGAATCCACAAAGTCTCAAAATAGATTTCTTCTTAGAAACTTTGAAAGGTTTAATGTAGGAGGACAGAGTGATCACGCAGAAGTGGAAGAGTGAGCAGTTGCGACAGGCCTAACCCAGAGGCTTCCCAAGGATTTCAGTCTTTGAACTAGTCTTAAAACTAGCCTCTGGACTAGTTTTATGATGAAGAGAGGAGGTCAGTGGTCACCCTTCCTACCATACAGATAAACACAAAGGAAAGAGATTCTCCCTTTTGCTATTGACTGTTTATGTGGTTGAAGAGGCTGCACAGAGTTTCCTTTTGAATGAAACAGAGGAAGACCACTCAAGATCTCTGCACAAGAGCCACTGAATTATAGAGGCAGCTATACTGGGACCTGGAAAGGCCTTTCAGCTGCTGGCAATGGGCATTACTACCACTTTTATGAGGTTTAGTCCAGTGATGCAGGTGGGACCTCAAAGGGCACAGTCTCCCTAGAGAAACTCCTGTGATCTCCTACATGTCGCCTCTTCAGTAATGGTTCCCGTTTCCAAGAACACTTTGTCTTCACTTAATAAGCAGAGAGTTTCTTCAATACCAACATGCACAATTTATGTTTGTTATCGTCTTATCTGCCTAAGTAGACAATCTTCCTAATTGCTAACAGGGAAAACATTCACTTTCATTTGTGGATTAAGACATCACTACTTTAAAGAGTACTAAACCGAATTCAAGCCTCAATTATAGAAGTCAGCTTTAATTAAAAAGCAAAGAAGAAAATGAATACACACTTTTAACTTGCAGAAATATAACCCAGGGTTGAATACTGAGGGGACAGAGGGAAGAATGGTGGAAGAATTTGTATTAATTAGGGTCTTCCAAAAATTTACTATGTCTACAAAATCACATAGAATACCTACATTTATAAGTGGGATGCTCTGAAATTTAATCTAAGAAAATTACCCAAGATGTCACATGAATGTGTGTGATGCAAGCATTTTAAATGGAACAAGATACATAGTATATACATACTGTAGAAAAAAGTAACAGTGGTTCTAAGAAACAGACATTAAAAAACACTAGCATGAGTGCAAACATTTACTATGTGATAAATCATACTTTCTAGGGCATAAAACAACCACTATCTGGTTGACATCCTCTGTGAGGAAGTTTTACTATAACACACGTTTTAAGTCTATGTACTGTGTTCTACCAGTGCTTCTGATGGGCTTCTGTTTTGATCCACAGCAAAAATTCTCTCTAAGACTGTGGTTGTATTCAAGTTATAAACGAATATAATCCAAAACTAAGAAAAATCTTTAATAACACACTAAGACACTTTACTCATCCTTGTCCCTGAGAAAACTGTATTGAAATATAAAATAGTTACTTTTAAGGCTTATAATACAAAAGGGAGTGGCAAGATTTACGTACATGAAACCACTGCTTTTATTAGCAAGTGGTTTAATCATATTTATTTCCAATAAAAACATGGAACTGGCTTCCTATAAACTTTAGGAGATGCACATTATTTGACAGGAGCAGCAAGTCTATATTTCTCTGCAATGAAAAATTTAAAATTACTGTTTAGAAAATACTCCCTTGGATGTGCAATAAGTAATAAGAATCAGCAAATCTATTTCTATTTAATTACAAGGAAATTAGAGGTCGTTTTAAACATTAAAAATCTGCTCAATTTTTAGGAAAGGCTTCTCAGGGTTTGGAAAACAGCAAAGACAAACTCAAGGTCTTAGGAATAAGGAATTAAAAAAGAAAGGTTACATCTTCATTTCTGAAGGAAAAAAAAATAAATTCTGGATTATCTCAGCATCTCATAAAGAGATAAAACATTAAAGTTATGTACCTAAAATCATACATTATTCATGAAATGTAAAATGTGCATCCTTAACTAGTTATTCCCCCACCCCCAGAATGTAATTAAACCCAATGACTCTTCTATCAGGACACGTAAGAATAATAAACGAGACTGTTAAATAACGAATTGAATTAAAGGTCCTGGTAAATTTCTTTGACAAGAATTTCCATTATGAAAAAGGAAAAAAAAAAAAAAAAGAAAAGAAATATTTTCAGTTGTTCATACAACTACAGCTTGAAGGGTAGGGCTTCCTAGAAAAAGGCATGGCTAAATTTAACAGAAGTATGTTCCTTTTATCTAGGCAAGTCACCTCTCCTATTTAAATCTCCTTACCTATGTCAGATGATTGACAGCTAGATACCATTCCAGACACCTGTATTTGGTCTGAGTGGCAGCCTGAAAGCCTCCAGGGACTTTTCTGAGCATGTACCACAGGCAACGGGTCAAAATATTTACTTCAGACAACAAGCATGAAACTTCATTTACTGCTGTTATTTTCTTTCTAATTAAAGACTCATTTCAAAGCAGAGTGGAAATAATGTGTCTGCTGTGGTTAATATTTAATCAGCAGTCTAGCGTGCCAACCATGTATCCCTTGTAACAGCCCAGGGTCAGTGCCCTGGATCCCACTGGGATGCCATATGGCTGTGTCCAGAAGACTGGAAGCCACAAATGACCCATCACGGGTTGAATGATAGCATGAATCAATGAGGATACTAATTATTGGTTTTGAAGAGCTGACTCATCCGCTGTGGGAGTGAACATTATGTTAACAACCTTGAGTGTTTCAAATCATAATATCAGATGTGCTATTATCAAAAAATAAAGCAAACCAGATTCAAATTATCCAAGTTTTTCTAGTAATTTACTGTTAAATAATTTAAATATGATTTATCTGTGCATAATGCAAGTATGATGCTTATTAGTTCTCCAGTCCAAGGATAATATAATAAATAAATTCTGGTTTGGATCTATTTAGAATCCAGATCCACAAATATCCGTAAGCAAACTGCATCCTTTCTAAGATCGTTATAATAAGGGTATTATTTAAAATCTAATTCTGCAAATGGAACATTTCTCGTGTATTTCATAAGGGCCTGGACTAGTTTTGAAATACAGAAATTGGGAAAGCACTTAGGCATATATTTAACCCAAGGTGAGAATGCACATGTCTATAATAAGGCATCTCCTGGACTACCATCAAGCCTAGATATTGTGTTTTTATGTTCAGCAAACTTAGAAATATGTCCATAAGCTGCACTCCAGAGAGTAAAGTATCCCTCTTTGCTGTGCTCTTCCAGCATTCAGTACATTTTCACAGCATGTTAGAACTTCTGATAAAAGAAAACCTCATTACTGTTTCTGATTCATTACTGATATCTAAGAAAGTAACTTGCTCTGAAAAACACGCTGCACTCCAGAGAGTGCAGGATTCCACCTTTTGTAGCAGGACGCTTGGTAGATAGGATATATCAAGGATATTTGTGGGAGACAAGTGTGCATTTACCAGCTTAGTTTCAAGCTAACACTTGTTTAGCCTAAGTGTAACTAGAAATAGTTGTTGCTCCCGATGTCCTGTATGACACAATTTTAAGGTGTAAAGATCACATGCAAAATTCAGACTTAAAGAGCACATCACCGGCAGATCCTTTCTTTACAGAGACTGAACTTTCTTTTTCCTCATTAGCAGTAGGGTGGTTTGTCTAATGCACAAAGGCACCTCAACGCAGCATGCAAACTACTCTCCTGCAGAAGGAAGTTGGTATAGCTTTAAATTGTATCTTATTCTACTGCAGAGCAGCTGGCTACAAGTTTGTGTTGTGTGCACTTCCTAAAACCCAGATCAGGCGTCAGGCTCACTCGGGGAACGCGGGACAAAGCAAATACGCTCTCCCGGGGAAATCCACTGGCGACTTTATGCCCACCAGCATATTCCTGGGTGCTGCAGAGGCACCTCTAGAGACACGGGGGGCTGAGCCGGCTCTGTGGCACGACCTTGGCGGAGGCGGAGGCGCTGCCCGCTGCTGTCGGGGCGGTCCCGCCGCTGTCCCGGTCGAGCCCAGCGGGGCTCTGGTCCCCTCTAGCGGCTCCCGGTAACCCCTCGGAGGCTTGGGGTGATCGTGATCCAAGAGATCTACCCTCTGAAAAAGGATTTGCTGCCTGTGGATGAGCTGCATTACAAAATTAGAAAGCAATCTGTATAATTATCAAGAAGCAAGGACATATTCCGAGACCTACACACTTCCATGAGTACTCCAGCCATTCTGGCTCAGTAAAACGAGAGGTGGCACCTTAAAGAAATAATCTATGAAACTCTGTGAGACTGCTGGATGGAATTCCTTCTGGAGGCCTAGAAAATTGGGAAGGATTCTGCAAAGGACAGACCATTTTTTTCTAATTAAAAAAACGTTCCTGCCTTCCCTCGTTTTTCTTTCAGCCACTAGAGACTTTGATTCTGCAGCTGAATCCAGGCCAAACTATTAGGCTCTGTGAAAAGCAGCACTGATTTCAATGAGACTCCACACTGGAGTAAGTAGCATGGACTAATCTTGGGGCTTTCGTCATTACAAGTCATGAAGAAAATGAGCTTTCTGCTCAGCCTAACTCTGAGAGTTGGGAAATTGTATGAGAACTTCAGATTTTTTTTAGTCCTGACATGACAAACCACTGAGAAAAACTTGAAAGCACAACACCTAAATACTAAGGAAATGAAAACAAATAAAAAAAGGCAGGAAAAGAAACAAACAGAAACAAAGAGAAATTGACATTTTAATTTTGGTTTGTGTCATTTTTATTGTTGATAGTTTAGAGATTTATAGCTGATGGTCAGAATCAGCAATACTGGATAGGGCGGTCTTATGGTCTGTAGTCTGAACCAATGAAATGACTGGCAGAGAAAAGGCTGTAGAATTATTTGAGTTAGATACATAGATGTTCTCAAAGTTTTCTCAAGAAGACTTTTTTTCACTAGAGACTAAATGTAAGAACACAGCATGAACATATTCTCTTTTGATTTCTCATGCCTTGTCACCAATGTTCTGCCCAAAAAAAGACGAGAAATTAGAACAGTGTCACCCTCCAGGAGCATAGCTCTCATTAACCCCTAGCAAACAAACAGATTAGCTGTGGAGGAAGGTGGGCAATCTACAGCATCTCAGGCACTTCCTCCTCCAACCGGGCTGAAGATTATGTGCCTGCATGGAGTGATACAGCACAGCAGTTTCCAAGTGGCCTTGTAGTTCTCTGCTCTCTGCACCTGGTGGGCATTTTTTCATTTTACACATTGTTCAGAACTTGCTGCAGTGATTTCAGAAGTTATATAACTGTGTCAGATGCTCATATGAACGACAACTATTTCTCTGGCTTTATTTTCCCAGAAATGCTTTTGGCGTTGCTTTTCACAGAAACACTAGAACAGAAATAGCTGCATGGCAGCAGTGGAACTCTGCCTTTTTAGGTACAGTGAAGGTAATTTTTTAGCTAGCAGACTGTTATTAGTTTATTCTTATATTTCTGTGTGATACATTACTCCATTGATTCTACCAGATCATGATAGGTCCTGATTTTCCCTACCTAAACTTCAATAAAAGCAAAGAAAACTTACTTGTCTTCTGTATTTTAATGACATCTCATTTTCCCAGCACCTTATTCAGTGTTAATAGTCCATATAAAAGCTTATTGTCATTATTTAAGCATAAAAGAAGATTGGGAAAGACACCAAAGGGAAAGATTGAAGCATTGCCATTACTCTGAGTCCATCTCCTAGATTTACCAATGTGTCTGCCCAAGCTGCATTTGATCAACGTATGATGTTACTGAGGGTCTACAGAGAGAAATTATTATCTCAAAGCACATGACAAACATTGAGTCAATTTTACAGAAACCCATGTCTCTGAAGAAAGAAGGATGACTCCTTATTTAATCAATGAGGGGGAAAAAATGAAGCACAGAAAGGTTAAGTGACTCATCAAGGTCACACAGAAGAGGTTGATCCTGCTCACTATAAAACTTGCTTTTAGGTTAACAGCAGTGAGATTAGACCAAATTTAGAGATGGAGTTGGTATAAAATCCAGATTGTGGATTAGCAACACTGACCTTCCCACCATGAAAGTGCACTCCTTTCCGAAAGAAAAATTACTCATTGAAGATGATTTTTCTGCTCTTCTATCCAGGTACAAATACCTTTATGTGAGATATCCAGGTGGCCTCATCCTGCATCCTCCATACACACACACAGACATAGAATGTTAGGATATACAAGCTTGAATAAAACTACATAGTCTATTACTGTTGTTATTTTCCCAAACAGCAGAGAAAGCAAAAATTATTTCTTCAACTCTGGTGAAAAATGCTATGTGAAGTAGAGAGAAGGCCTGGAGTATAAAAGAGCAAAACAGGGAACTGTTTGGCAATGACAGTTTTTCATTCAGATCTTGTCATGAAAACTAAATTTGCATTTCAATATAACGTTTTTTTTTTTTCTCTGCAAGTATATAAAGCTAATCACAGCAATTCATTTTAGACTGAGTGAAACACTCCAAATGACCTTTATGTTTGTTCAATCTGATTTGTTAAGAAGTTTCTGTTCTAAACCAAATTCTTACCTTTTCATTTGATTTTATAGTTTGGCTGGTGAAGTGAAAAATCCATTCATCACCTAACTTTATTATGATTTTACAGATGAGGAATTGAAGTTCAGAGAAATCATGTGAATTCTTCAAGATAGCACAGAAAATCTGTGACAGAGCAAGAAATCGGATCAACCCTGCGAGATCTGTACTAACACCACTGCGCTTGGATCATCCTTTTTGTCTGTGCCAGCATGTCTGCACTGATTTGTTTACCTGCAACAGATGAATCAAACACATGAACTAAAATGAAATGGGCAGAACAATGTGATCAAAATTAGTTGCTTTTTCTCTGACAGCATCAATTACATTTAGGAAGGGAGGATGGGGAAAAAAATAAAAAATATCACAGCTGCTGTATACAAGAAGTTTGCCTAGTTCTGTCAGACACCCAAAGTATCTATAAGAAACATCCTGCTGCTTTTGTGGGAAGCACCTGTCAAAGGAAACTGGTCAGTGCCCAAATGGCATGGGAGAACACACGCCTCAACTGTATAAAGCTCTGTATCCACCCTGAATACATTCAGCTCCCTGAGCAAGAAGCAGTCCCAAAGGTGCTTAGCTTTTCTGATTGCATCTGTTCAGATTGCAGCAGGTTCTTCTCCACTAGCTATCTCTCTCTTATGGCTATTGCTATTATTTCTGCATCATTTTCTACTACAGTCAGGTTGTTTCAGTTTCTCTCACTGCTTGAAAAAGAAAAGCTGTTAGGGATTTCTTTGCACTGGGCCATGTCACGGTTAATATTCCACTGCTGCTCCTTGCCCCTTTTCAATCTGGTTAAGATTTCCCTACATGCCAGGTTTGTTTGACTGAAGACAGCTATGAAACATAAAAGGAGGAACATCAGAGTCTCCTGAAACAACCTGAGAGGTGGCCACAAGTCTAGTGACACGACTTGAAAAGACAGCAGTGAAAAACAAACATACCTCAAATTCCCCAGCTATACAGATACCACTTAAGCATATTACAAAGCATTATGTGAACTATTGCTCCCCTTCCAGTCTTGTTTTCAGCAAACATTTAATTTGCAGAGCTATAGCTCTGTATAATGTGTTATTATGTTGGTTGTTCTTATTTAGGAATAAATCCAAATCACAACATTTGGAGCCAGTATCGGCATATGGTGAAAAAATTGGATGTGCTTGTATGAGGAATGTTTTAGATCAGCTATTTTTCAGTTTCTTTATCCTCACCTATTTCAACTGTGAAGGGAATCTTTCACCACTTTTAGGTTTCAGAAATGTGTGGACCTCAGAATGGAAATTCAGGGCTCAGCAAGTGGCTGTGGGCAGTGCCAAAGTCCTGCGCTCAAATATCATGGCGATCTCCTGATTGCTTGTAACAGTGTTGTCTCAAGTGGCTGGGCAACTAAAAATGAATCCTAAGCTTCCATTTGGGCACCCCAGTGCAACAACAACCATTTACTCCTTTTCACCACACACACAGCATCAGAAAGCTTTTAGCCATGGGCAGGCCACCTCCCTTGCACAAAGACAAGTTCTCCCACCCATTGCAAAGTGTGCTTGGCAAGGCAGCCCCCAAAGAGCTGAAATTGGCTACAGTGCAGTCAATGAGTGTTCATCGAGGAGGATAAGCAGGTAAGAAATCAAAAAATTAAAATGTGAGCAGGGCAAGAAAGAAAACAAAGGGAAAGAAGCAGTGGAAAACCTCCCATAGCAGTGCTGCAGGGTGGTGTTCCCACCACAAGGTGTTATTTCAAGATAATTCAGTGCAAAGGTGTCAAGCCAGTGTTGGAGGAAAGGGGACCTCAGAATGGTAAGCACAAAAGGAAATACCTGAAGCTTAAGTGCTAACTGTGGGAACTGTCAGCTGCTTGCAGCTGATGACAGGGTAAGAGAAAATTAAAAAAGGGGGCAGTGTTAAGTAACAATGTATCAAATTTGATAACCGAGTCCTCATCTCTGATGGAAATACTAAAAGCTATATTTTGTGGGTTTTTTTTCTCTTCTCTAAGGATATGACAGAGAAAGCAGGCTGCAACAAAAGAATCAAACACATGGTCTAAGATTTTTTGGCTGTCTTTAGTCATATTTTTGGATACCTAAAAATGACCAAGGGAAACCCTTACAGTAAAAAAGAACTACAGTTGTCTCTCAGAATTAAACAAGTGTTCGTCTTTCATTGAAACAAAACAAACAAACAAAAAAAAATACTGGTCCAAGATTCAACTATTACCTTTAGGTCTGATCATTATCATTACCACATCTTTACCAGACAACTTTCTTAACAAAAGAAAGGGGAGACATTGTTACATTTACCACACTTCTAAGGCAGACTCAAAACTATCATATCTTAAGATAAAGGGAGAAGGATACCTGCTACCTTCCCTGATTCCAAATATGGTATTTCTCCTGCTGCAGCCAGGCTAGTTTTCCTGAAGACTAAGAGTTGCTAGCTGGTTGAAGGCATTGTGATAGTTTCATGACTGAGGGACTTCAGCAGCTGCCTAACAGAATATAAAAGAGACCCAACCCTGCAAATCCACCTGCAAATTATTAGCTTTTTGCATGAGTTAATCCATTGAAATAAGTTCATGAGTAGCCCCATTATAGTGTTCACATAGCTGAAACATGAGTTAGGAAATATTAAGTCAAGTGCACTTTTGGATTAGTTGTCTGTACAGGCAAGCAAAACATATCTGCAAAACAAGTCCAAAAGTCTCTATTGCTAACATTAGCAAGACAAAACCCACTGAAATAGCTCTGATATAGCCAACTACATCTTCTGAATACAAAGATCTTAGTATTGAAAGGAAGAAAGGTGTGACCATAACCATGTCAATAATCTGATGAGTAAGAAATGGTGGTTGCTACAAATATGGCTTTAAAAGTTACCAGAAATCTACTGACCTACTATTCATTACAGATTTTTACTCTTCACTGGACCTGCTCATGCCACTCAGTGTAAGAGGGCAAGAGAGACTGAATATTAAGAACAGACAACACACATACACTTAGTGTGATGGAGAATATGGGAATTGGGGTGAAAACAAAGAGTTCTAGTTCCAGAATCCGACTATCAAACTTTATTATTTGGAAGTCTTGCATATATGCTCGCTACATAATATGCTATATGCAGAGGATAGTTTTAAATTAGATTAAGCCTGCAAAGGTCTACTTAAAACATTGGAAAATTCAGTTGTTCAGGGACAGCAAACAATTATTATGACCCCATAAGACTCATGACAGCTTAATTACAGACACAAACAATATCTTCTATAGAAACCAGTTTACACACAGGGCAGACACTTGAAAGGACCAGACTTGAAGCTGAATGGGAAACTTTCAGGTCAGACATTTCCAGTACTTAATTTTGCAGCCAAAATAATAATCCTCAGATGTAAGCAATTTTATATGATAATTAATGATGTAGGAATTACTATCATTATTGCTCTCAGTATGTTGCTTCAGGAGAGGTTTTCAGAACTCACTCTCTGAAGATGAAGTGTAGTTTTTGTTTTGCAGTTTCTTTCATGCAAACGATGTCCCCAAAATGTCAGAGTTAACTGAACTGTCACAGAGTCAACTGAGCTGTAAAGATCCTAACAAAGGGAAAGAGAAATAAGGAGGCGTAGGTGATGGAGGGGAAAAAAAACAGCCCCCAACTGTTTTCATTTGAGTTACAAAGGAGATAAAAAAAACACACAGTGACAGAGGTGAATGCTTTATCAACCTCTTTAAATAATTGTTTTACTAGCCATTGAGCCATAATACTGTACAATAATGACATATAAGTGGAACTATAATAGCCTAGGGAGAGACAAAAGGGTAAAAGATGGAAAAACAGGAATCCTGACAGTGCAGTGCTGAGCCACTCTATTGGTGTCTACTGGGCTCCAGACAATACAGTTATATCTGTACCTGAATTTTTCACCCCCACATTGTTATTTCATACATACAGAGCCATATTACTATCACAGTCACTGCTCTTTGCTACTTGTGATCACAGCTATGGAGTAGAATTAAAAAAAAGAACACAAGCAAAAATGTAATATGTCAAGTTACCAAGTAACATAAAAAGTTCTGTTCCTCCACAGTGCTTCTTTAAAAAACCCAAACAACCAAACAAACAACCCAAACCCAACAAAACAAAACAAAATAAAAAAAAAAAAAACAACCCAAACCACAAAAATCAGTAACAGTTACATTAGAATTTTGAAGGAAGACCTAGCATATACTGTTTTATAAATACAAGTGCTGAGTTAAAGAGCTTACATGAAATGCATGAGCATATACAAAAGACAACACTGTAAAATACAATAGAGACTGCTGTTTGAGAGATACCAGTCAGCAACTCTTCACTTCTACATAAACAAAAAAGAAAGTTGTAAGGTCAAACATAATCAGTATCAAGTATGCTCACCAGCTCCCACAGAGAAAAGTTACAAATGTAGTTGCAAAACAGCCATTTCATGAAACTCCCACATTTAAAGGGACTGCTTCAGAGAGATATCCCAAAGATCTTCGAAGATGATCATATGATAGTTCCTGGGGGAAATGCAGGTTGTGTTTTCCAATGGGAAAATTACCTTGTTATTCTGAACAGAGAGTTTTTTCCATCAAAAAAAAAGAGAAATTGGGTATATCAGTTGTCATCTCTGAAAGGCATGCACATGTATGGTTGATCACCACCAATCCCACCGAAATTGTCTCAGTGGACCAAGTGCAAATGTTTCTAAAATATGAGCTGCCAACTAAACACAACAGTTATTAGAGAAACAAAAGTATTTATGCACAGTTAATAATTATTTTGGGCTTGCTTGAGCAGCAATCTGGAATGGCTCTTCCATATCTTATGATGTGATTGGAACAGTTTATTATACTAAACAAGTATTTCTTTAGACACATTTTGATAGGAGGTATGCTGGTATGTCCGGATCTAAAGGAGGAAGTCAGGGTGAGGATTCTACAACTTTTTTCCACGGTTTCCTCATATTTCCCAAGCAGAGGTGAGTATTAGGTTCTGAGGAAAAAAGAAATACTTCACGTTAAAGAAGAATAAAGACAGACATGCACATTTAAAAAAAATGCATTATTGGCTTACTGACTGAAAGTCTGTATTTATTATTTACCTCTAAAGGGGAGCAGGACAGTCCACTTCAAACATCCCCAGGCTTGATTCACTCATCTCACTCCACTCCAGTGAGAGATCTGTACCACAGCAGAAGGAAGAACAGCTCCTCCTTCCTCTGCACTAGTCTGCTTATACACGTGCCAGAGAAGAGACACTATTCTAAGCTATTTTGGAAGTAGCCCATTTCTAGAGTCATTAAACACACAGCTTTAGCAGAGATCTACAGAGTAAACCTATAAGCCTAGTCAATATGATAGTCTGTTAATTTGGTACCAGGAAATAAATTTGTATTCTGAGCCTCACAATCAACTCTAAGTCTTCAGCATTTTAAGAACATTTTGAGAAAAGCTCAGCAAAGCAGTTTTGAAAGTGCCAGACACACTCAAGTATTATTAGAAACGGATTGTGTTTCATGAGAACCATAACAGGGAACTATGTCGTAGGTATCTACTTGCCACAAATGTAAATTGTGTAGTAAATACTCAAAGTTGGAAACACTGAGTGTTCAGGTGCAACCAGTCATCTTCCAAGCAGACAGGAGTAACATTGGCACCAGATCTGCATTACAGTCTACACTGGTGTTGTACTGGGACCAAGAGGACCTCATCCCTCTCCTGCTTCATGGCCTTGGAGTTCTAACAGAATTGGAGTGAAGGCAGCTTCACAAAATTATAATACGGTCACACAAATGGTCTCAAATGATTGTTTCCAGACTTCAACCTACAAGAAATTATTTTCCTGTAGGAGACATCCCCGTCTCACTTCTCTACCCAAACAGTATCATTGTGGGAGTTTCCATTATCAAAGAGTTCCTTGCCTTCTGTTGGCAGCCACCAAGCTGTCCTATCATTCTAGTGGTGTGTCTTCTTTCCTCATTGTTGATTTCCCTTGGTCTTAAAACAAGCAAAACAAAACAAACAAATGAAAATAAGCAAATAACCTAAACCACAACACAATCATTTCATTTATTTGCTAAGTTTCTCTCTTTTTAAAAATACCAGGTCCAGGAAATCCCTTCCTACTGACTATTAGAGGAAGGCATTACAACAGCTTTGCGGTACCTTGAGAAGTTCTGCCCATGAGGGAAATACATAGTTTCTGGGATTCTTCTGACACAGACTGATTTCCAGTCAAAATGCAGAGAAAAGACAGCATCAGTAACTTTGAAAAAGAGGGTGAAGTAAGAGCATAAGTTCAGGAATTAACAGCTTTGGTTCATTTATAGCAACTGAAAGATTTATAACAGCATACTTGTAAGAATATATTTTGGCTGAACTTTAATCTACTTGTTTATACCATTTCAACTTTTACTTTACACCACTGTGTTTTATGATTTCATCATTCAGCCTGTTCCTGCTCCCACCAAGGTAGGATTTTCTGAGTAAATCATCAAAAAGATGAAGGCCTGCCTCATCTGATTCCCTGATGACTGCTCTGGTCTATATACAGATCTGCAGTTCTGCTGTGTGGATTGCCACCACTCAGTGTGCATGGATCTCTCATGGGCATTTCTGGTTTCCACGTTCAGCTGCAGTGAGCCTTTTCTGAAAAAAAAAGTTGCAGAACTGAGGAATACTTTAATTTGAGCACTAACAAAATAATTATTTTGCCTTACTTAAGATGCTTTGCCAGATGAAAGCCTGTTCTGACAGGTAACTCAGTAAACTCAGGAGATTCAGGTCAATTCCCATCTCATCAGCAAACTCTGTCTGTGACGTTCTTAATCTATTCCATGGTACTATTTCCCAGCTGTGAAATGGAAAAATTCCCTGCTTCAAAATGATGAGAGGAGAGAATCCATCAAGGATTGTGAAATACTCAACTATCACAGTGAGGGGGAACTTACAAGCACATAGACAGTGATACTTCATTTTAAAAGCTGACCTCTGCTTCTGCAGCATTCATAGTCCTTGCTCTTTTAGAGTCATTCCATTTATACCTTATGATTAATATCAGTAATTTAGCATTTCTATTACCCCCTACATTATTATAGGAAATACCAAAAAACAATTAAGTAGCTCAAAGGGATGTTTATTGGCAGTGATTCTACACTGAGATTACAGCATTTGGGCCATAGGTCTCTCATGCATTTAGAAGCATTTTTCCCTGGGGTAGTTCCCTCATTGCTTTACTATATCATAATTAAAACTAAATTGCATCTGGAAAAAACAAAATGCTGGATGCTTTGTGATGCATTATTCTTGGCCTGGATTTGTTTTGCTTATTCACTCGGTAATTTGTGAAACTCGGTAATTTGCAATGGGTATCCCAGTCATTAGTGCAAATTATTCTCCTTCTTCTGTATTTGCATGTAATTGCCTTTTGAAATTAATTCATTTTAATTTCTTGAAAATAATTTGTTACAGGATGTTATTTTTCTTAAGAGGGTTTAATTCCTTAAAAAAAGTTCTTCTAGGGTTGTGATTAAGATGCATGTTTAGAGGAGGCATACTTATATATTCACTTCAGAAATTTATGCTTCAGGTATTCACAATTAGTATGTGCTACACACTGGGCCATGCTTGAGTTGCTTGTTTGGGGTAAAACAGACTTATATTTGACTCCCCTGTAAACCAGAAGATTATCCAGCCTACCCGGGGCAGCACTTACTCCATAACTCTATCACATTGTTTTCTAGGGAATAAGCACTCAGGAATGGCCAGACTTTTCACTCTGAGTATCACACCAAAATCTTGGACACCTCTGTAAATCCAGAACACTTACATGGATTTTTTCCCCAGTATTTCTGGGACAATACATAATAATATATGTATTCATGTGTTTATTGTGAGAATTACAGAAAACTCTGCTTCCCCATTTGAATAAAAGTCACATTATGATTAGTGGATATTAACTCTGAACCTTGATCCTCAGCTATAGCACCTGACCAGCCCGCTCTCCTTTTGTGCAGGTCCTATACCAGTGAAATATTAGAGCAGCCCTGCAGACCCTTGGATATGCTGTAAAGAACTAACAGCTCAAGAGTTTTAGTGAGCAATCTCAGAGTCAGAGGGAACAGAAAAGCAGCTCCATATCACTAAAAACATTCTCTGAGGTTTGGTGAAGCTCTAGCTACAGCTCAGGTTGAGGGCTCACCTTCTGGTGACATCATTGTGTGACCAAATCTGACACTCTAAGCAAAAGCAGAAGTTGTTTGGGTTTTGGGCTTTTTCAAGACATTGCTAGCTATT
Organism: Scytalopus superciliaris; assembly: GCA_013400415.1. Taxonomy (NCBI): domain Eukaryota; kingdom Metazoa; phylum Chordata; class Aves; order Passeriformes; family Rhinocryptidae; genus Scytalopus; species Scytalopus superciliaris. Next base: position 124,079 of record VXBX01002682.1, on the reverse strand, counting down.
AGTTAACTATGTGCTTAGGAGGGAACTGAGTGCAGCATTTTACGCTGGAGGCTCCAGTCACATTACAATTTCAGCCATTAAGTCAACAAACTAGATTTTTGGAAGGTGACATTTTGAATACAAGNATAATAATAATAATAATAGCAATTTGCTTTGTACAGTGACTCCTTTCAGTGTGATGTGCCTCTGGGTGTTTAAACCGTTGAATGTTAATATTTATTTTCCTTTCAAGTCCACCTTTATCCAGACTCATAAGACTGCCTAGTAGGTATCTATCTATTCATGCATTTTCGTTGCAGAGAAGTCTCGATGAGATTTTAAGTACCATAAGGTGCCTTTCTCTCTCTTATTTAAACAAGCATGCGTGAGTATGCACACGCACAGTTCAAAACCTACATACAGGGTAGTGGCACAATACTAAGGCTTTTGCAGGTGAGCCAAAGCAAAGTTATCTGCATGACATGCACCAGTGCAGTTGGATGATTCTGCACAATTGAAAACCAAGGCTAGAGAAGCCAGACATCACATCTACAGATATACCTCATTCTTATGTGGTGGTCACAATAAGGAGTAGCTCACTTAGCTTAGTTACTTAGCACTGGGAATGCACTCTCAAGTGTGTGTAACACAGGGAAGAAAGGGATACTGTGCTTGCAGCAATTTTTACTCTAGGGGATAGCAAGCCGCAACTGAGACACAAAGCAGCAAAGCCAAGGGAATAAGTATGCCACAACATGCATTATTTGCGGCTAGCAAAGCTGCAACAGCTGCAAAAGCCATTTGGGATGAAAGCTTGCAGAGGAAGGGTAAAAAAGCAGTAGTTCTTATATTCTAACTGGTTGTCCTTACTTTTCTTCTTTCTTCCCTTCAAGATGGGTGAAAAGAAGGGGTTTGCTTTCATCAGCACTTAGCAAAACATCTCCTTGGGAGGACAGCAAAAAATTGGTTAGTTTTCAGGACATTTTTTATGAATTTTATGCTTCCTAAATAAAATAAAAAGCCTTGTGGGGAGTCGACACATTGCAATTTTTGTTTCACAGAGATTCTATTTCTAGGTCAGACCCTTTTCTGAGTAGGATTTCTCACTAATGGCAAAAAACTGTTGGAGGAAAATACTTGTGGATGTGGAGCTATATACAGATTTGAGCACAGCGATTGAAGGCTTAAACACTTAAATCTAATGTAGAAGGTGCAGAAAGCTCCCTCATTCTGAGCTTTTAAGATGGTTTTAATGCCATTAGGTAGAATTTAACTGACTGGAATATAACACAGCAAGAGCAATATACCAAAGAAACATAAAAAAGGCAGCTAGAAGCAGTATACCAAGTAAAGTCCAGATGAGGATAGGAAAAAAAAAAAAAGGGGAGGGGAACCCCAAACAAAACTCAACCAACAACGAAAAAACCCCACACCACCATAAAAGAGAATTTTAACAACATATGAATAAGAATACCAGCCAGATTACTTTCAAGGAAAATATCCTATTTACAGAGACCTCTAGAGATTCTCTGGGTTCATTTTCATTCAGCTGACTGTATTGTACAATCACTTCAATTTAGTTTAGTTTTCTGCCTTCCACATTGGTAGCATATTTGTGGCTATTAGCAGTTCTCTGAGGGTAATTATTCTCTGAGTAGGAAAGAAATTTTCCCTTTTCCTCACTCATCTCTTATGAGAATAACAACTGCCTAGAAGGTAAGAGCTCAAAGAAGAATCAAGCTGGATGCCTGAAAGCTGGAAGCTACCTGACAAAGCCACAGCTTGTGTAGGAGGACAACTGCATTACTCTGTTGTATGTTCACAACATATTTCTTCCCAGCAGTTGAGTTTTCTCACTCTTTCTGCAATCTAGAGAATATCCCTGTATCCGCTACAGCTCTAACAGTAAATAAAACAGTACTGGGAATGTTCACGGAAGTGCTTTCTTTTTGTCATATAGATGCAGTCATAGTATCTAGAAGAAAGAAATAGCTGTTTCCCTATTGCTTTATGAAGCTTTTGACTTCTGACAAGTAGATGAGTAGGAATAAACCTTACTGATGTCCCTGCAAGTTTTCAATTCCATAATTAGTATCATCTGCATCAACTGCTTTGGGAAGTATTTTCCACTCCCTCTTGTATTTTTGATAGTGGATGACTGCACCCATATAATGAGTAGGATGTAGTGTAATTTGAAGAATGAATATTTAAATAGTATTTGTGATTTTCACAGTGAATAGAAGCTAATTAAGAAGTCACATACATCAGGAGATGGCATAGCTCTTTATTGCTACAGTTATATGTCCTGGTTTTCAAGTGCAACCATATAGAGCTGGATAAGGAAAACTGGAAGGTGATGTAAGATTTGAAGAGCCATTCCTATTTCTTTCCCTGAATCTGTGGTTTTTATTCTAGTTCATCTTCTCGCACAAAATTGATGCCAGCTTATGGTTTGTCCTTTACCCCAGGGCAAGTAAAGGTCTTTCAGGAAGAAGATGCCCAGTCACATACTTTTTAGCTTGCTCACACACTCAGGGCTGGAGAAACTCATGCAGTATTGAAATAACTTTTGCAGGTTATTATTAAGGAAGTTGATAGGTGATTTTGTTGCTCTCTACAGCTTTCTGAAGAGGGAAAGTAGAGAGGGAGATGCTGATGTGTTCTTCCTGGTATCCAGTGAGAGGATATATGGGAACAGTTCAAAGTTGCGTCAGGGGAGATTTAGGCTGAACATTAGGATGCATACCAAGAGAGTGGTCAAGTAGTGGAACAGGTTTCCTAGAGGGGTGGTGGGTAAAACTTGAGGATATGACAAAGAAGAAGCAGTGAGGAAGACAAAAAAAATCAGGCAGGACAAATGGTGTCCTCGTTACTTAAAGTCCAGGATCCATGCAAAAAAATACACTTACTGCAGTGAAATCAATGAAGAAACATCTGAAGAGAAGAGATAGAGGCCTTATTAGCACTGTTTCTTGGGACCTGTGTCCTAAAGTGCAGTAGCTCAAAGGAAATGTTGTGAATTATATTGGATAAGCTACAGTAAATGCCACACTGGAGTAAGATGTGCTGGTATATTTCTTAGGCTTTACATGCTCAAACATGGAGACTGCATCTGGAGAAATGATTTACCTGTTACGTTCATGATGCTGATAATAGAAAACTGCATACATTTTGAAGAGACACATTGAAATATATTTTAAGCACTGGAGAGGGAGGGAAATGCCAGATAAATTCCTTCAGGACTGGAGAAAATATTTTACAGTAGCAGACATAGGAAGTTCAGTCTGTTTACTTTATCAGAAAAATAGACTGACAGTTGACTTGATGCCAGCATATAAATATCTTCATGGGAAGAAAATGTAAGGTGCTAGAACTGTATCTTTCTTATTAAAGCAAGGACAGACATAGATACAATATTTGTAAATAGAAATCAGACAATTTGAGAAAAAAAATCACACTCTTTTTTAAACAAAAAAAGTATGATCAAACCACTACAGGAAATTACAAAGGAAAACAGTGGGTGTTTTCAAATCAGGACAAGATGGTTTCTTTATATTCTTGTATTTTAGTGAGCCCTAAACTTGAGCTCAGTGCAAGGGCAATGAGGTAAAAGTTTATACCTGGTAAGAGATGGTATGCCAGCATACATGAGAAAATGGTTCTTGCTGACCTGAAACACTGGATCCAAAGCCTGTCCCATTCCTCATGATGGGCATTCCTAATTGTCTTTGTATTTGTATGATCTTGAATACAGATTTCACATATCCTTTATACAAGAGTAGCTCAAGAGTGAAAATTTATTGTCACTTTTGCACTCTTGCTTTAGATGTCTGGAAACAGTGAAAGATGAGCCAGAAGCCCCTCCTTACTGTCTTGGAAATAATTCTCATTCAATAACCCACTGGTGAAAGAGAAAAGAATATCAGTAGAGAAAATACTATGACAACTTTAATGAGAGTTACCAGATAAATGCTATTTCAATGGCTTCTACATACTTTGTAAATATACTGTTTTCGAGTCCTCTGTTAAACAGAACAACAACAAAAGCTGTAGCTAATCCTATTTTAGTGGCTTGAACAACAGCGATAACAAAACCAGCAGCTTTGCTTTTCTCTTCCAGAAAGCAGCAATGTCAGCTAGAACTGGCAGCATGCTGAAAATAAAGTGAGGCCCCAAACAGCAGAGAGACAACTGTTGACATTTCCCCTGCTATTGTACCTCTAGGCTTCTCTCCCTGTATTTTGGTACAAAACTTGCCAGTTTTGTGCTGCGATTTAAAAACAGGATTAGGTCAACTTAAAGTGAAGTAAGAGTTCAATAACTTGTTCCTCTGCCTTTCTTCTTGTGATTATTTTTCCAGAATCACAGTATGTATTTCAGTTGAAATAGTGGGCAGTTTTTGTATATCATCATTGCAACCTTTTTATGGAAATTTTTTTCCTATTTTTTCCCCCCTGTTACTTTTGTTATTAATGCTACACTTTACTGGTAATAACTAGTAATTTTTTAAGTGTGAACAATGTCCTTTGAGACCTTTAAGATGCAGAGAGAGAGAGTTTGCAGGAGCATGCAGTGACAGAACAAGGGGGAATAGCTTCAAACTGAGAGAGAGTACTTTTAGATTAGATATTAGGAAAAAATTCTTTATCATGAGAGCAGTGAGGCACTGGAACAGGCTGCCCAGAGAAGCTGTTAATGCCCCATCTCTGAAACTGTTTAAAGCCAGGTTGAATGGATATGGTGCCCATGCCCATGGCAGTGTGGCTGGAACTAGATGATCTCTAAGGTCCCTTCCAACTCAGGCCATTCTATGATTCCATGAAATAGTTCTTGGTTTTAAGCACCTTCTATTGAAAACAGAGAATGTAGTTCAATTAAAAAAAAAAAAAAAA
>VXBX01002682.1:89036-101453 GCA_013400415.1 Scytalopus superciliaris | reverse complement strand
TTTTTTTTTTTTTTTTTGGAGTACAGACAGAACAGCTGCCTTTGACAATGGGAGCTGTTATGATCATTTTAGTCTAATTTAAGAAACATTCAGTCCCATTCCAATAGCTATTTCAGATGTTACTGTCTGTGCAGACATCTCTGTCTGCAGTGAATGCCATGGCACTGGGCTTAATTCTAAATAATTCATTCCCAGATGCACTCCACTCCCAAAACAATGCACAAAACCAAGCAAGAACTACCTTACTCTTCTACAGCTATTGCAACTGAAGTTGCATCATGCAAGTGAAGAAATACAAGCACAACCCAGAGTCCTGTCACCCTTATGATTCAGTAGCTCAAATATTTTCACCCATGTCTGTTGGAGGAGAGAAGAGACACTAGCTCTCTGAGAACTGCTTGCTGTGTTTATATGGACCCTTGGTATGTTTAAGACTGTTTGTAGTTGAAGTCTGTATCCAGTTTGAGGATTTCATCATCCTGTATGTTTTTCCCTTTGTTTCATGGTGTACTCCTGCTGGAATGTTCCATTGCTCCTGGCTTGTAACCCACCCCTGATTGGTCCCTGAGTGCAGCAGGGTAGCATTTCCATATGTGGTATATACCTGCCCTTGTATTCCCAGTTTTGGAGGCTTTTACTTTGTATTGCAAACCCCTCCCAGGTTTTTCCCTAAACCCCTCCTGAGTTCCACCCCGTTCCAGAACCTTCCCTACTGATCCTATAGAAGCCGGGCATCATTTCAACTAAACTCCCCTTTTGCTCTCCCCACACCCCCGTGGAGTCTGTGTCTCCACTCCCTGTTTCCCCTGTCAAGACCACACATGTCAGAGAGAAAGTCAGAGAGATTGGGAAAGTTACAGCAAACATACAGTCTCAGATGATGCTTTCTCTGAATCTTTGAGCATAAGCAAGCAGTATGTTTTCTGTTGTATTAATCTCATTCTTAATATGATTATTCACTAATTTAAAGTGCAATTCAATAGACAGTAGGCACAGAGATCCATTTATTAAGTGCGACCTTTAGAAGCACATCAGCATGTGGTGGGTTGACCTTAGATGGACACCAGGTGCCCACCAAAGCTGCTTTATCACTCCCCTCCTCAACTAGACAGGGAAGAAAAAATTAAAAGTTTGTGTTTTGAGATGAGAGATCACTCAGCAAATACTGTCACAGACAATAGACTCGACTTGGGGAAATTAACTTAAAGTATCACCAATCAAATACAAATAGGATAATGAGCAATAAAACTGAATCCTAAAATATCTTCCCCCCACCTCTCCCTTCTTCCCAAGTTTAACTTTACTCCTACTTTTTTTTTTTCCTCCTCCCCCACGGTGGCACAGAAGGACAGGAAATGGGGTTTCTGGTCAGTTCATCACACATTGTCTCTGCCAATTCTTTGTCCTCAATGGGAGGACTCCTTGCACTCTTCCCCTGCTCCAGTGTGGGGCCTCTCCTGTAGGAGACAGTCCTCCACAAACTTCTCCAACATGAGTCCTTCCTGCAAGTTGCAGTTCTTCATGCACTGCTCCAGCATGGGGTGCAGTCTTTCAGGAAGAGGCTGCTCCAGTGTGGGTCCCCCATGAGATCAGAAGTTCTGCCAGCAAACGTGCTCCTGTGTGGGCTTCTCACAGTGTCACATCCTCCTTTGGGCATCCACCTGCTTCCAGCCTGGGGTCCTCCAAGGACTACAGGTGGATCTCTGCTATACCATGGACCTCCATGGGCTACAGGGGGACATCCTGCCTTACAATGGTCTTCACCACAGACAACAAAGGAATCTCTGTTCTAGCATCTGGAACACCTCCTCCCCTTCCTTCCTCACTGACCGTGGTGCCTGCGAAGCTGTTTCTATCACATGTTCTTACTCCTCTCTCCTGCTGAAATTGTCTTTTCTTCCCTTTACCCTTAAATACGTTATCCCAAAGGTGCTGCCACCACTGCTGATGGGCTCAGCCTTGACCAGTCGTGGGTCAGTCTTGGAGCCAGATGGCATTGGCTCCATCAGGTATGAGGAAAGCAATCCCTGTATCTCCCGCAGTACCAAAACCTTGCCACACAAAACCAATACACAGCANTGGGGGGTAGGGGTGTGGGGGGAGTGTTTGTAGCAGAATATTCACAAGACAATTGTTGCCCATAGCAATACTAAAACCAGAGAAAGCAATCTGATTTTGACAGCAAAACAACAAAAATTATAGCTGAATGCCCTAGGAAATAGGACATTGTATAGCACAGTACCAGTACTGAACTTATCTTTTTCTCCCTGTAAAAAAGTAAGAGTTAATTTAGAATTAGCCTAAAAGAAAATAGAATTCCTATAAGCTACTCTCAGATAATACCTTCTAGCAAAACACTGAATTAGGGGACTTTTACCACTCATTTTTCACAGAAGTAATCTAGGAACCAGATTTAGTCTTTCAAGTACACAACAAGAGTCACCCTGCAACACAGAGTATTGCAAGGAAACTGTTCACAAAGAATATTATTCACTTTCCAGGCACATACACCTTTTAACAGTTGCTACTAAATATCCTTTACTTTACTGAGGCTAGGAAGTCACTTTCAGACCTTAGTAACAGAACAGTGAATCTACATTATAAGCCTCACTGATGTCCGGAAAAAAATACTTATTAGTGGATTTCTTTCCTACCTCTTCTTCTCCCTTTCTCTAACATGTTTACCTTATTCATCTGAAGTGAAACTCAGTCTCACCTTGCTTACATTTATGAAACTTGATCAGCAACACACGTATCCAAATAAGATTGAAAAGAACTCGGACTGGCAATTACATAATTAGCCTTATTAATGGCTTACTTAGATGTGTTAGCAACTCCAAGTTTATTCTTGCCTTCTTAGCTGGAAAGGATAAAAAAATATTTGCCCTACACTGCAAATAAATGCATGGATGCAAAAAGTAATCATGCTTGACCTCTATAATGAAGGGATGATAAGTCACCCGATTCTTTAGAACTTCATCCAGAGGAGCCAGCTTCTTTAAGAGTAAATGCTATTTATAACTATCCTAGCTCAATCCTCTTGAATAAATGGGATCACATTGCTAAGCCTTTTAAGTAACTATCTATATGCAATGCTGACTGAAAGCCATCAGCCCACAACTCATTTCTCTAGGACTTGCAAATTGGACTTGAAAGGATTCAGAAACACTAAAGAGTGCAATATTATTATCATACAATAGTGGTGAGGTCGGGTCTTTGGTTGCACTGAAAAAGTGTGAGTGCAAGGGAAGCTGCTAAGCCAATGTATAAAATTGTCAGGTGCTGGTGTGTCTCATGGGACAATTCTCAGCAGCCTGGGCTGGGATCATCTGCCATAGTTGCTGCATGTTTGGTTTCTACCTGGAAACAGTTTTCTACACTCACATACTAAACATACTACACTATTATCATATACACTAAATTAAATATGTCATGACACTAAGGCCAAATGCCAATATCAAACTTGTCATACAAATAGGGTGGCTACATCAAAACAACATTTTGGGAATATTCTTATCCCATATTAATTACCTAAACATGCCTGGAAACTGCTTGGGTTAATGATAGTTGCCCAAGATTTTTTTCTGCCATCATTTCATATACCAGTAAAAATAACCATGAAGCTTTCTAGTTCACCTCTATCCCTCATTATTGTGCTAAAGGGCACTCTCTCCCTCCAATTCCTTCTTCACACAGCTCAGTTGTAATTCATCAGTTCTTAGGTCCTTTTGTGGTTTAATGCCACTTAGGAAATAAGCATCTGACAGCCACTCACTCACCCAGTTAAAAAAGACAGAAAAGGAAGCAAATAATAATGATGATAATAATGATGATAAAATAATTAGAATATACAAAACAAGTGATGCCCAATGCAATTGTTCCCCACTTGCTGACTGACACCCAGCTAGTTCCTGAGCAGTGGCACCTGGCCAGCTTTACATCCAGTTTATACACTGAGTATGACACCAAATTGTATGGAATGTCACTTTGGTGTCCAGCTGTCCGGGCTGTGTCCCCTCCCAGTTTCTTGTACCTCTCCAGCTTTCTCACTGACAGGGCATGAGAAGCTCAAAGCTCCATGACAATATAATATTACTCCGCAACAACTTAAAACACCAGCATGTTATGAACATTATTCTCATTCTAAATCCAAAGTACAACACCATATTAGCTAGGAAGAAAATTATCTCAGTCAAAAACAGAACAGGTTCTTTGGTGAAAGAGGAGCAGTTGGCATTACCCATGTGATGTAAACACACAATTCCCATTTGTACACACAAACCTCTTTACTGAGCCCAAGGAGTGCCCAGCCCATAGTGCTGGGTGCAGAGACAGACTGCTGCCTCCAGCCCTGGTGCTGACAATTCCACCTCCTGTCACCAGGCAGGGTGTCCCTAAGTTATACAGCCACCACCGACCTCTGATGCTAATGTATGAAATCAAGCAGTAAAATAAAGAACTTTATAATCTAGAGATGCACACAGTTGCCTGTATCTAGGAGCTGCAATTCAAGAAAAAATTGCCTGTGAAGATATTTGAATTGAATATAAAAAGCTAGTTTTCTTTCCTCAGTATGCTGTTTCTATCAAAATTATGGAGGTTTGGGCTAAGTAGGACAAAATATTCAGAAAAACCACTGTAACTTTTTTAATGTTTTCTTTCTAGCAGTTGAAGTTTTTCACCAGCAAAAGATGGGGGCAAAGTATTTGGGATGTTTATGATGAAACTTTGTTTCTTCTGTAGCGTTATCTTCCTTTTTCCTAAGCATTTGTACTCCAGAAGCATCTCTCCCTCTCACATGTGAAACCTATCTTACCTCAGCATAAGCACACAGGTAAGTTTTTGGAAAGTGCAGTTGAAATCAATGAGCACAGGTTTTTCTGCTTCTAGAAAATTAAACTAAAGCCTCTTACTGAGACCAACAGTCTGAGCTAGACAAGCACCAAGCTCGGAGAGCATGGGCCCCCATGGTGCTGAGTACTTCATCATCCCATGTCTTACAGGCCTGCGCTTTATCAGCTTGGTAAATAAATGGAAATCCAATTTAACACCCACTAGCCACTTCCAGAGAGTGGCTGATAGGTTATGGCAGAAACAAAATTTGCCTGATATGCATTTTCAAAATTAAGCATCTTTATAACCCAAAGCCATTTTTATTCTCCAGAAATTCTCAAACACTCTACTCTAAGGAGACAGCACATCTCTAGGGACAAAACAGGCTGAATGGGATTTAAGAACTGTACCTCCCTTGCTGAAAAAGTGGGGAAAGGAGGGATCATCACCTGCAAAATTTTATCTTGGCAAGATTTTGTCTTGAAGGTAATAGAAAATCCCTGGTTGACACTAATGCTAAAAAATGTTGGAAAATCTCCAGGAGTAAAATAAGTTTCAACATTTAACTTATTATACAATCTGCATATGACATTTTACCTTCCAATTCAGATAATTTTTGGTTTTGCATGTTCTAGAGGGATGCATTCCTCTAACCAACAGCTATCTATATGAGCCTTGCAAAGCTGTCTCTTCCATTTAGCAGCACACCTCTACTACAGTCACTCATCTTTGACCCTGTACCATAATTTCATGTGTTCATTTTGGGTTTTGGTTTTCTTTTTTGCTGTTTTTTTTTTTCTTTTGTTGTTTTGTTGTGGGCGGTTTGTTTTTGGTTTTGGGTTTTTTTTTGTTTTGTTTTGTTTTGGTGTGTTTTTTTAAGACATATATATGCATTGAAACTCTAGGACTGAAGGTTTTCAAGTCAGGTCCTGAAATGCTCTTCATGTCAGACAATCTAACTACATACTAGCCTTTAAGTAGATCCATAATTTTCATAGTATTTTACACAGGAGTGACTAAAACTATAGAGCTAACTAGTTGATTCAGCAATGGAGATTTACTTTCAGTTTATATTTGTATACCACCTATATGTTCTGAATGTTATAGGCTATCTAACTCTGTGAGTTTTTATAAGTCATTATAATGCTGATTGTTCCTACAGATAATACCTGAGAAAACAATAAGTAATTAGCCTCAAAGTTGTTGAGAGTGGGGAAGCTTAAATCTTGTCAAATACTTTCTGACACAAAATAACCATTGCATGAAAACAATTAGACAACATGTTGATAAGGAGATGGATTTTTTTCTTCCACTTTTTCTTTAAGAAGTTTAATCTGTTTGACAATATGTGGTGAAAGCCTTTTTCAATACATGAACACATGGGTTACTACATAACTGATACTGAATGCTCATAAGTGGAAGTTTTGTCACATTGCCAAGAATTGCAGAGGAACCAATCAACAGTTGATTGGACAAACAGTTCTCTTTGTCCTGCACAGTCCACAACATTAGGATTTTTTGCAAATTTTCTATGTACAGAATTATTCATTTCATCAATTTTCACCCTTTTAAGACACCTAGCTTTGATCTGATGTAAATCTTTGTAGTTTCATCTGTTTCAGCCAAGGTACCCAACTTTGTATGGCAATGGCACCTTAACCAACAATATATATTAATGTTGCTTTCACTGCATTATATCTATTTCACAAATTGGTCCAATAGGTTAGAGACTAAACACATTATGCAATGTAACCACAAGAAACATTACCATAGCTCAGAACTTACAGCATCTACTTTCAGGTCTCCCAAAGGGGTTCTACAAGACTAATTATTTGTAGAGTATGGGTGTGCTGTGATAAAAGATACTAGAGAGTACACTACATTTCATGTATCATTCTAGTAAAGACTATCTACATTCTTTCTAGTAAATAAAATAAGGCATCAAAATTTTCATCTTTTTACTTTGTCCAGAAGATGAAAATAATTAAAATAAATCTAAAATATCATGCTCAAAACAGAATTGATGTATTATTTTGTCTTCAGTTCTCTAAATGTGATTCCAAACAACTGTAAGATACTGGTAATAACTGTGTCTTTTTAATTAAAAACAAAACAAAACACAAACAGGAGAAAATAATCATTACATAAAAGGAACCAATACTCCAAAGATCAGTTAAAAACTAATGGAAACAGCTCTCAAATTAAGCATTTACCCCTTGAGGGGGGATATTGGCTCCATTGAAAGATGTCCATCTCTGTGAACCTCTTCAGACTTCATTGCATGAACTGTTTGAGAATGCAGTGGGGACAGCAGTGCTCACTGTTTTCTAGCACTTGCTATACTGATGCAACATGCACTTACTTTTATAAACACACTGAGCCAGAAGAGCTTGTAATATATGTTGTAATTTTTTAGAGCAGGATGTTTAGATGGGCAACAGCTGAGAATTGCTTAACATTTTAAGATGCAAGCTAGAGAAGGAGAGAGCTCAAATATTCCAGATATTGTTTAGAAAGCATTCAGAGGGAAGACTGCAGAATCGCATCAACATGGTACACTCGTTCACACATGTTTGTTTATCAGGGTGTTTAAATGCATTGTTAATGCACTCAAACCAGGTGGGGTAAAAACCCTAAACCAAACAGCTTAGTTCACTCCTCAGCTGGAAGTTAGTACAATTGCTGTAAGTTTCACTCCCTAACCTAAATACCACAGCCTTAATTCGCCTCCATATCCAACATTACATAAGTAGAGTTCAGCATCATAAATTTGTCAGACATGAGTCTGCTGAATTAGGGGAGGGGGCATAAGAAGTGATATTAAAAGAATCTGGGGTTTCTAGTGGGAGATCTCTGAACACAACCTTAGACTTAGAACAGTCCTGTTAAGCATAGTTTCAAGTAGTACAAGGGTAACATGGAGGAAAATGGTCATTTTGTGTCATTTTTCTTCATTACATATGCACTTCAGCAATGTGGGTACCAAGCTAAATTGTGCTGACCTTTATCAGAGACAGGATGTGACTGCTGAAGGAGAAGTGACATTGGAGCATGCCATGTTTTCATTTGCTGCTGCGCTTTCTAGGCTTCCTGATACCATATAACCACACTAATGAGCACATCAGCTCAACACACTTACACACAGATCCCTTTCGAATCATTCTATCAATTCCAGTAGCAGGGGTGAATGTAAATGCCAATGCCAGATCTGCAGCTACTTAAACATGCAGGAAATTATGCATATTTTAATTTAGAAGAGCCTCAACTATGGATCATCAAAATAAGAAGTCTTCTCTAATTACATTCCATGCTATCACAACATTTTAACCCTGTGTCACATATATTGAGTGCTACATGAATACACGAAAGTTGAAAGATGCCCAGTTAGGAGTCTTACAATTTGCCCACAAAGTGAAGGTTGAAATTGAAGCCATGCATCATTTGATTACTTCGTAGGAGCAGTTTCTCCCACTTCTAAAACTCATACCAGAGATTGCTGGAAGCAGTTATAGAACGGGACAGATAAAGGTGAATTCAAAGTCCATTCACAATAGCTAAGAAATATCTACCTACCTCCAGCTAAGAACTTCCTATCATAGCAGCCTGTTTCACATATTAATTTTCCTCAATAGGGCAATATAGAACTCAACAACCCTGCAATTTCCCCTTCATTTTCTCACTGACAGTCTAGATCTCAAAGTCAGTACCATCTCCTCTTTCTTTCTTGCATAATTTGCAGTGGCCATTTTAAACACCACCAAAAAAAGTTTGTCTTTTTTTCTGTTAAATTCTGCTAATCTAATATTTAAATAAGAATTACACTTATTAGCAATTGTGCCCCAATCCTCTTGCTGACTTGTAGCCATCTTCAGCACACTCCATAGCTGTCCCCCATCCCTGAGATTTGTTCTCTTGTTCCTTCCCGAGCTTTGACTTCACTTGTGACCGGTGAAAGTTCCTTAGGACCTGCTCTGAGGAAAAATGGCAATGAGCACTAAAAGGCAGGAGACTCTTAAACATCACTCACTCAGAAAGGCATGCCTACTATCATTTCACTGAGTTTCAGATAACAAACCAATAGGAGTTTTGTATCCTGGTAAACGTGAAATCAACTTTCTCTTAAAATCTGAACTTGCATGAAGTTATTCAGGCAGAGGACAAACAGCACAGAGAATGCACAGCTTGTCATTGAGAACTAACCTCCCATTCAAGTGCACTGCAAGTGACACACACAACTGCTGCTGCTGTTAAGAGGTGTTATGGATGTCACTTGCCATATGACACAAAAGAGCCTGTCCTTAGTAATTAATAGTTTCAGGTAGCTATGAAAGGCTCGAGTTCAACCGTATCGTTTAGCACATGCCTAATCTTTGAGCCAACAAATACTTTTGTTGCTTTTGATGTAACAGTAGCTCATAAGCTGAAAAGTTAGATACTTATTCAAAAGCCTTGCTTTGTTTCAATCACAAATCCTTACCCTAGAATAGCTAAATATTACAGTCCCATTGACATCTAATTAATCATCTCAGTGCATGTTCACAATGAAATCAAATGGGAAAAAAATCCCATCAAAAATTACATTAGTCCCCAGAAAAAAAATACACCAGAACAATACCAAAGGCATATGGAGTTCATTTATTGTGTTGCTGATACTTATGGCAATATCAGTTTGCCAGTAGTATGTTATTAGAAAAAGTATTTCATTATTTGTTCACTGTTTCATTGTTTGTTTCAAAACCCTGTTTTGAAAGGGTTACCTCATTCTTCTCAGCTCAAAGTTTAACTTTAGGTATAAAAAAAAGTAGTGTCATTAGTCTATCTGTGAGTTATTTAATCATACAGTTAGCAATGAAGGAAATGCAGACATTAATGGAATCTCTCTTACATCCACCTTCTAGAGATTCAGATTTATCTTACAGGTCACAACAGATAAGAGAGTTAGTCAGTAAGGCAAAGAAATTCCAAATCTTCTCTGTTATGAGCTATTTGGATGAAGCATTGAAGTGGAGGTTAGGACAGCAACCCAACTCACCTTTCAGGTGAAAAAAAAGTAGCTATTTTCCCTCTCTTAAAGTTTATTTGATTTAACATTGAGAGCTTGAGCATTTTCTAAGCCCAGGGGCCATGGACAAAAGAGGCAAGTAAAATCCCAGCATACTACAGGGGTGAATTAAGTTTAGGCTATAAATCCTAAATCAGAGGACAAAATAGATTAAACTATAAATGCATTTTTCTAAGAGGTCAAAAGGTCAGATGTCAGGAAATTGGACAAATAAATAGAGGTGAATCTGAGAAAAGTGATAGGCAAAAACTAAGGCATTTTTCAATAAAAATGGTAATGAGCAGCAGCTTATATAAAACTAGGAATAATAAATAAAAAGGTAATCTGACAATACTTTTCTGTAGTTATTGAATAAAGGACTTGGACAGAACTTTCCAGGAAGACGTTTAGGAAGTATCAGCTCTGGATGGGAATAGTTGAAACAAAAGGGAAAAAGAAGTTCTGAAACCTAACAAGTCTGGAAATCAAGCTTACATGTTCAAAGGATACACGTGGAGCAAATTCACTTGAGACACTTAAGTTCCACAGAGGTGTCACTCATAAATGAGGTAGTGAGTTGTGTTAGAGATACAGGACTGACTACTCTGCAGTTACATCGGAAGCTCATACTGAAGATTAAGGGCTAAACAAAGTCAAAAGATTTCTATGTTATCAGAGATGATTCAAAAAAATCACAGAATAACTGAAGTTGTAAGGGACCCCTGGAGGTCATCTAGCCCAGCTTCCTACTCAAGCAGGGTGACCTAGAGCCAACTGTGTTCAGTTCGAGTATCTCCAAGAATGGCAGCTCCACAACCTCTCTGGGCAACTTCTTCCAGTATTTGATCATCCTGACAGTAAAAGGAGCTTTTCTTCATGTTTAAATTTGATTTATTGCATATTAATTTGTGCCTACTGCTTCTCGTCCTTTCACTGGGCACCACTGAGAAGTATGTGGATCTGTCTTCTTTACATGCTCCCATCAGATATTCACACATACCAAGCCTTCTCTTGTCATAGTGAAACAGTCCCAGCTCTCCCAGATGGTCTTCACATACCAGATGTTCCATTCCCACAAATGTCTTCGTGGGCCTTCGCTTGTTCCGGTATGTTGATGTTCTTCTTGTATTGGGGTGCCCAGAACTGGACACACCACTCCAGATGTCACAAGTGTTGAGGAGAGAGCAAGGACCACCTCACCTCCCCTGACTGACCGATGGTGCTCCTCCTAACGCAGCTCAGGAGGCTGTTAACTGCCTTTGCCCAGAAGACACAATGTTGCCTTCACAGCCAGTTTGTTGTCCATAAGGATCCCAGGACCTTTTCTGCAAAGCTGCTTTCCAAGTGGCCATCCTTCAGCCTATACTGGTGCATCGAGCTCTTTCTCCCCAGGTGAAAGATTTTGCAATTCTTACCAAGTCCCAGAAAAAAGTTTTTGAATACTTTACTCAATAAGGATAAAGAGAACTGCACATAAAATTTTAGCCAGTTTTAATTGTTGCTCTCTTTCTTCAAGTAGCAGGGATCCATGAAAGCACTGAAATGTAGTTTAAGTTCCCAGTTTCTCCTTGTTCCCAATCAATTGTATTTATTACTTGTGAAATGTTGCTAACATATAATAATATGTAATAACACTAAATCACAGCTCACATTGCTATTCTTTTTTTCTTTAGAGGTATCTTGATACTTTAAAATTCTTATTTTTCCAAGAGTTAATAATGTAATTTCCTTAAACGGCAAAAAACATGCAGTAGAAACAATAAAATTAATACTATTTGAACCATCATTGAATGGTTTGGGTTGGAAGGGACCTCAAAGACCAACTTGTGCCAACCGGGCAGGGACACTTTCCACTAGACCATGTTGCTCAAGGCCCCCATCCAGTGCTACACCACCCTCAGAGTAAAGAATTTCTTCCTTATATCTAACCTAAACCTACTCTCTTTTAGTTTAAAGCCATTCCTCCTTGTTCTGTCACTTCACACTCTTGTAAAAAGTCCCTCTACAGCTCCCTTGTAGGACCCTTCTTAGTGACTGGACAGTTTGTAATCTGATCATAATATTTACAGACACAGTTTACACACATGATAAGGTACCACATGCACTTCAGGAAAGTCAGGTCAACATTTAAACTATCCTGAGGATAACCATACTTATGGTCTCAAATATACCCAAAAACTAGTAGACCTGGAATACTGATCTATGATTCTTTTTGTTTGTTACTTGAAGATACTTAATATAAAAAATGTTTAGGAGAATTTTAAAATACATTTCTGGTTGAAAATATTTTTTACAACAGCTAAGTTTCTGGTTGTAGACAAATACTTATCCTTCAATTAACCAAAATTATTCTTTATTCATCCTTAGTGCAACTGTATTTTTACCCCATAATATTGTATCCGCTAGTATTTTCCAGAAGCTGTTATCAATAGTAATTTTATGTCTGTCCCTAAACCCTTCATTTCCACTGTATTCAAAGATACATCATTAGAACTCAACTAGGCATAAATCCTGGACATAAACATTTTGCTTTTTTTTTTTTT